>JALIZH010018937.1:135000-372500 GCA_030522465.1 Rhipicephalus appendiculatus
TATGCACCCACTACTTGGTGTTAAGGGAATACGCGCAGTAAGGTGTGTGCCGTTTGTAATGGGTGGCTGGCTTTAAACTATGGAATCGTTATGATAGTCACATATTCTGACGCCCGATGGCAATTTACGCTTGTACCACGCAATATTCCTGGGATATTACATGTTATATGGCGACGCCTATATAAAGGACGCTTGCGTTTGCGAAGCATGGAAGTTATTTTCACTGCATTTCCAAGCAGAGGAAGTTATTTTCACAGTATATCCAAGCAGAGGCATGGCTGTGGGGTGGAACACCTGCTTGGCACGCAGACGACCCGGGTTCGATCCTCACTCGGACCCGAAAATTTTTATTATTTATTTTATTTGCATCTTTCTCGATTTTTCGGTCACGGACAAGATGATGATTTTTCGCTCACAACCAACGACGCCGACGCCGACGCCGGAATTTCTGCGAAACGAGCTCTTTAACGCTATCGCGTTAAAACGCGTGCTGCACGCAACTTCGTACTTCTCCGCGAGCTTTTCCCAGCAGCAGTGGCTGCACGCGCGTGGCATTCAAAGTGCGCAGCGCGTTTCTTTCTAACTTTTAAATGTCAGGGAGGGAGAATCTGCCGCCCCGCGCGCAACAAGCGCATTTTCCAATTATTTGCGCAAAAGAGGCGAGATACCATCCGTTATAAAAGTACATACAAGCGCGCACAAGCAAAACGGAACAGCATTTTCGGATGATGGCCCATAAACCACGGAAATGGAATGCCTCCACTCCGAGAACGATTCGCCTTTCTTTCTTTCTTTCTTTCTTTCTTTCTTTCTTTCTTTCTTTCTTTCTTTCTTTCTTTCTTTCTTTCTTTCTTTCTTTCTTTCTTTCTTTCTTTCTTTCTTTCTTTCTTTCTTTCTTTCTTTCTTTCTTTCTTTCTTTCTTTCTTTCTTTCTTTCTTTCTTTCCCCTATTGTTGTACGCGACACTATACGCATATAGCTGCGCGCTCATATTTCTCGCTGATGTACGGCTCCATTTTTCTCGCTATCATATCGCATTATGTCTCGAGATTTGAGCCGGCATACACGTAGGAACAACCGCACCGCTTCGTGGACCGTTCTGTCCGGATTTTTTACGTGTGCGAGGTCTTCTTTTAAATTGACCTGATCGCAAGACCGTCCTGCCTAGGAGGTAGAGGTAAAAAAAGAAAGATAAAGAAAGGAAAGAAAGAAGTAAATGAAGAGAAAGAAAGAGAGATGGGATAGCTAGGGTCATATAGAGATGGCACAGTAAAGTATGAAGGGAACAGTCAGACAGTGATATTCTTGCGATAAGAAGGCAACGGGCTCAGAAAATGCAATCGTCTGGTGCGATACGTATGCCCGACCTATATATAGCGCAGGAGCCACATATAAGAATGGAAGCAAGCCTGCGCCATATCGCTTGAGTCTCGTGTTGTGACACATGTGGGTATGAAGGAATTCCCGTATAACGGAAACCAACGCTGTTCTAGCCTGTGAGCTTCTTATATAACCTAACCTGCTTAAATGCAATCAGGTTGTTCTTCGTCCGTCACAGTCTACCATGTCGCCCTATCTTTCCTGGATCTCTTTTTGTATTCATTAAAACCTTTATGTAGTAGTAACTGTACGACAGAACGGTTTTTAACGACTGCGACTCTAAAAATGTCACCTATGAGAGGGGGGGGCGCAAAGTCTGCCCCTTACGTTGATCTAATAGGGAGCGGGCTGCTGCGATGAACCTTCGCACCCCCCCCCCCCCCCTTAACCCATATATGCCCAGTGTCCTACATATAGGACGCTTCTTTGATGCATTCTAACATCGGTAGTTCTTTAGCTGATGACTAGCGCCACTTACAGCACATCAAACAGGTCTTATTCTCAACGTGTGCAAGCCTACACATTGCTTGCTTTTCATCCCGCCACGTGCCGACTGCTTTCTCCGGGCAAACGCGTGCTTCGTATGAAAAACGTCTTGTAGACGCGCACCGACCACACTGTTGTCCCTCAGAGTAAACAGACAAGGTGCGCTCACTGACAGCATGAAGACAACTCCTCGCTGTGCGAAGTGCAATGTCGGTATGCACGTGAAATGTTTCAAGGCTTACCACACACCCGCACATAGCACCCATAATGCCCAGTGTCCAGTATGTAGGACCGCTTGAAAAACAGTGTCACGTTTACTTGGCAGTAAATAAAAAACTTCTGCTTTCTTTTGAGGGTACAAGTGCACTTTTTTGTGAAAAAAATATTTGTTTTGTCATTTTTTTCTGAGTTTGGGCATATATGGTTTAAGGGGAACCCCGCGCACGCTAATGGTACGGATCACTTTAAGGGCCCGGGCTGTCGTATGCTGTCGTCGCTTGGCATAACGCAGGCAAAACCACGTATAAAAATAGAAAAAAAAGAGGAAGCAAGCTAGAAATAGAAAGATAGAGAAATGGAAAAGTAAGAAAAATAGAAAGGGAAAGAAATATATAGAGAGAGGAAGGAATAAATAGGGATAAAGAGAGAAAAAAAAGTCAGAAAAAAAAACGGGAAAAGAGAAAAAGAAAGAAAGGAGGAAAGAAAGAGAAAACCGAAGAGAAGCAAAGAAGTACGCCCAGCTCCGTACTTCCTTCAGGCTTGGCACCTCTAGTGCAAACCTGCTTTAATTTTTTTATATTTGATTTAGCCCCTGGGGAGCGGTCGCACTCCCAGATTATGTGGTCGAGGCTCCTTCTCGCCCCACAGTGCTTGCACTTACCGTGTTTCCTATCGTCGGTCTGAACATGATATGTCCACACCGGGTTTACAAAATTTCCAGCTTGCAGGCGCCGCCATGCGACTGCCTCCCTATTGGTTAGACTTTTATCCAGGGGTGGCACCTGCCTCCTAAGTAACCGATAATTTTCAACGATCACCGTATAATTTTGGGGACGCCCGTCCATGTTCCGGCATTAGGGCGGCTCCGCAGTCACCCGGAAGTAGAGAGCTCGGGCTAACTCGTGGGCCGCCTCGTTGCCAGGAACGGACGTGTGCGCCGGGGTCCAAATTAGGCTAATTTTTTCTGCTTAGCCTTCTACGGGCCAGAACCCTTGCCACTTCCCGCGAGATCGTGCCCTTTCCGAAATTCCAGACGGCCGTTTTGATGTTGCTAATGATGAGATTGGCTTCCGTTCCAACGCAAGCGAGCGCTATCGCAAGTTCTTCAACTGTTTCCGTGTTTCGGCTTCTAATGGTGGCGGCCCATACGGGGGCGTACGTGGACGCGCCCAGCAGGGTTGCCGTTGGTGGCTACTTTGCGCCAAATTTGCTACTTTTGGAACCCCGTTGGCGACCAAAATTTCCAGTTGGCGCCGTGGCTCTTTTAGGGGCGAAGCTCCTTAGGGCGTAGGCTAGTCCGGCGTCGTCGTCGTCGTAGTAGCCACTTCTAAGCTCAGAATGATCACTAGATGGAGCTGCGGTGCTGCTTAGCTAGTACGTGAATTGATCAATGGATGGCGCGGAGGCGCTCGCTGCGTGCTCTAGTGGGATAAGGAGATCGCTAGATGGCGGCGTTTTGTGCTCGAATCTGATTGGATGGAGGTGCATTGCTCTCGTTTAATCGGATACCGCTAGAGGCGCATCTCAGCTCGATTCTCATTGGATGGAACGATCGATCGAGATCGTTCCATCCAATGATGTTCCATCCAATGATCGTTCGAGATCGGAGCTTCGCCCACTCATCATCATTCAGTTGGCGCCGTGGCTCTTTGTTTAAACTGGTGGTTTTACTTATTCAAAATGGTTTTATTTATTCATCAATAGTAAAGTCGCTGTTGATAATACCGCTTCTGTTCTATTTGGCTAGAAATTCGGCGATAATATCAAATGACATGGCTACTTTGGCTACTTTTGGCGTGAGTTCTGGCGCCTTTTCATGTCCGCCCAACGGCAACCCTGGTGCCCAGCGTAAAGTCGGGCGCGGCTGTCGCCTCGGTGGGGCACTGGAGTACAAAGTCTGACGTCACTGCCTCGGCAGTGCATTTTGCGGAGCTCACGCCTACTTACCGCAGCCCAGGAGACTATGGCTCTCTCTGTGAAAAAGGTCTATACCCTGTCTTACCGTATACGCATCCGAACCGACCCCACATAAAGCACCCGGCTTGGTTACTTCTAACGTTTCTAGAACCAACTAGAAACGTTGGTTGTTCTATACTATGCAATGCAGTTCCACCCGAGCTGTGCCTTTTGCGCGACGTTAGAACGTTTAGTTTGGCTGTGTGCCCGCAGTTTCTCGACACAGAAGTGAGTGCCAGCTTAAAGAGCGTTTTTACGCATTGTGTTTTCTTTTCTTTCTTTTTTTTTTCTTTTTTTTGAAGATGCCTTGTATCCCTGGAAACTTTTTTTTTTTGGGGGGGGGGGGGGGAATTTGGGGGGGGCGGGGGTTCGATCATGCATGTTCATGTGTGTGTAGTTTGAAACCCGTGTGGTAATTTGAAGCCCCCCCCCCCCTCCCCCCCCCCCCCTTTTCGGCAACGACAGTGGCCGGCCGGCGTCCGTCCGTCCGTCCGTGTTGTGCTACACGACGGTGACTCAGACTGCAATCAATGCGTGAGAAACTTGGGGCGAAACATTTTGTGTGCTCGGGCTAACACCGTCTGCCGACATGCCACCGCCGTCACCACAGCAACCGGTTAAGGCTCCAATCAGCTTTGAAACCCAGAGCTTCTGCAAGGTTGACATTTCCAATACGGGTCCTTGCTGGGAGAATATGTGCTGGCGTTCCATTACGACGTTGCTGAGTCGTTTCCGGTCTTCTTGCTATTACAGACGCATGCCTCATCCAGAATCGCGAATATTTCCTGCGTCGCTCCAAACTTTTTTTTTTTTTTTTTTTTTTTTTTTTTTTTTTTTTTTTTTTTTTTGTGGTTCCCGGGCAGCCAGCTTCGGCCTCAACTCGATTTCCTTCCCGATATTTGTCATGCCGTACTTGTAAATGTCTGTGGTCTCTCCTTTTTTTTTTTTTTTTTTCTGTTGTCGCGTTTTTGTCGTTATGGGTTTCCATCCGTTTCTCCCGAGCTTATTCGAGAAACGCTCTCTATTGGACTCTCCATCCCCCCTCCATCCTCTTTCTTTCTTTCTTTCTTTCTTTCTTTCTTTCTTTCTTTCTTTCTTTCTTTCTTTCTTTCTTTCTTTCTTAATTCTCGCTTGATTTCTTCATTCTCTATATCGTATAGAAAAGGTAAGGCGTGCAAACACGGACACAAAAGAGAAGGACAGACAGCGTGAATGCCGACCGAAAGGTCGCGCTGTCGCTCCTAACTTTTCTGAACCCCCCTTACCAAATATTTTCTCTTCCTTTCTTTCTCTCTTACTTACTTTCCTTCTTTCTTTCTCCATCCGTCCTCTCTCTTCATTCCTTTCTCCCTCCTCCCTCTTTCTGTCTCATTTTCTTTCTCTGTTCCTCCTCTCTCTTTCTTCATTTCTTTCTGACACCATCCTCCCTCTCCCTTTCCTCCTCCCTCTCTCCTCGTTTCTTGCTTTCTGTCTTCCTCCCTCTCTTTCTTCCTTCTTTCTGTCTCCCCTTCTTCATTTCTTTTCCCTCCCTCTCTTTCTGTCCTATTTTCTTTCTCCGTCCCTCCTTTCTCGCTTTCTTCATTCCTCTCTGCCACCCTCCTCTCTCTCTCCAATTCTTCCTCCCTCTCTTTCTCTTCCTTCTTTCTGTCTGTCTTTCTCTCTTTCTTTCCGTCTTCCTCGCCCTCTCTCTCTCTTTCTTCATTTCTTTTCCCTCCCTCTCCTCCTTCATTTTCTCTCCGTCCCTCCAGTCTCTCTTTCTTCATTTCTTTCTGCCACCCTCCTCCCTCTCTTTCTTCCTGCCTTTTTTTTCTCCCTCCCCTCGCTATTTCCTCCTACATATCTTTCTCCCTCCGATTCTTCATTCCTTTCCTTCTTCGTTTCTTCCTCCCTCCCTCTCTTTCTTTCTTGTTTCCTTTCTCCGTCCCTCCTCTCTCTTTTTCTTCATTTCTTTCTCCCTCTCATTTGCCCCGCGCTCTCTTTCTCTCCCAATTTCTTTCTGTGTTCCTCCCACCCTCTCTTTCTTTCTTCCTCCCTCCCTCCCTCCCTTGCTTTCTTCCTACCTTTTTCTCCCTCCCTTCTCGTTCTTTCCTCCTACGTTTCTTTCTACCTCCCATTATTTCCTTCTCTCTCTTCATTTCTTTCTGTCTTCCTCCCTCCCTCCCTTGCTTTCTTCCTACCTTTTTCTCCCTCCCTTCTCGTTCTTTCCTCCTACGTTTCTTTCTACCTCCCATTATTTCCTTCTCTCTTCATTTCTTGCTTCTTCCCTCTCTCTATTCCTTTCTGTCTTCCTATCTCCCTCGCTTTCTTTCGTCCTTCCTTTCTTCCACCTCCCTACTTGTTCTTTCCCACTTCCTCTGTTTTTCCCTCCCATTATTTCTTTCTCTTTCTTCATTTATTTCTCCCTTCCTCTCTTTCTTCTTTAGTTTCCTCCGTCTCTCATCTTTCTCTATTTTCATTTATTTCTTTCTCTTCTTTAGGTACTCCGTTTCTTTCTTCATTTCTTTCTTTCTCCCTCCCTATCTTTCTTTCCTCCTCCATCTCACTTCCTTCATTTCCTTATTTCGGTCTGTCTGTCTTCCTACCTCTTTGTCTTGCTTTCTTACTTTCTTTCTCCCTCCTTCTCTTTCTGTCTTTCTCTCTTCGCCCGAAAGTCGATTGTTTCAAGCGGAATTCCTTTGTACCGACTATACCGCGTCCTTTTCTTCCTATATACGCGGTCTCCTCGTGATCGCATAGTTCTTCGCGTCGAGGCAGCCCGCACGAGTCGTAAATCGCGGAGACCCCCGAGATTGGAAATGGCCGCCGGGTACGGCTTCAGCGCCACAAGAGCCCGTCGTCTACATTCCTGCCTCGCCTAAAATGAAACCCCGTGCGGTACACGGGCGCAAGCCGCGCTTGACGTTTATACGAGGACAGCTGGTGATGTATGTATACGTAGAGTGCCAGACGTTCCTAGAAGTGGTCGCTTATCTCTCTTGTTTTTCTCACTCACCTCGTGCGTGCGTGTTAAAGCTCTAGAAAAAAAAAAGGACGTTTACACCCTTTAGGGCGTACTTGTCACACACTCTAAGAAATAACCGAGTAAAAAGGGTGTCTTTTTGCTACACAACTATAATCGTCATCTACCCAGCGTACTTTCCTGGCGTTATCACCGCCGTGCCGGCACTTCCCGGTCACGAACGCCGCGCGCGTTATCAGCGTGACATAGCATTCTTGATAGGAATGTGCCGTGAGCCGGGTTTTCAAGAGAGGAAACGTGAGCAAAGCCAGATGACGATTGTTGTTGTGTAGCAGAAATACTCCCAAAATACTCGACTTTTTCTTAGAGTGCACAACACGCGAACCGTTTACGCCCTTTAGGGTGAACATCAGTCACGACACCCGATCAGACGCTCTTAGAACCTTTGTGACGTACCCTGTCACAAAACATACGAACGTTTTACACCCTTTGGGGCGTACCTAGATTTGCCACGACGGTCGAACGTTTTACGCCCTTTTCTTCATACACTCTAAGAAAAATTGGCTACTTGGGGAGTATTTCTGCCACGCAACGATGATCGTCATCTGGCTTGCTCGCGTTTCCTTTCTTGAAAACCTGGCTCTTTACACTTTCCTATCAAAAATGCTGTCACGCTATCCGTTCGTGACCGGGAAGTTCCGATACCGCAGTGATAACGCAAGTAAAGTACGTGAGGTAGATGAAGATTATAGTTGTGTGGCGCAGATACTCCCAGAATATTTTTTTGTGTGTGTATGTACATTCCTTCCTCGCCTCGAATGAATCCGCATGCAGTATGCAGGCGTAAGCCGCGCGGGACGTTTATGAGAGGACAGCTGGCGATGTATGCATATCTAGAATACTAGGCATTCCTAGAGGTATACGCTTATCTGCGTTGTTTTTCTCAGTCACACCGCGCGTGCGTGTTAGAGGTCTAATAAAAGCGTTTACACCCTTTGGAGCGTACAGTCTAAGAAATAATTGATTAAAAGGGGTGTCTTTTTGCTACACAACTATAATCGTCATCTACGGTATCTACTCATCTTCAACATTACTATCAGCCTTGCCTGGGTTCACGTTTATACTCACGTAAACTCACACGTACTCCAAGGCAGTGCCTTTCATACACCATTTCAATATTTATTGATCAGAGGCGCAAATTACGTACGTGCTTCACTCTCTTTGGGGTGTATCACTGATCGCTACACGTTTTTATTTACCAGTTTTTGTCCGGTAAATAAAAATTTGAATTGAATTGAAATGTTCAGCGTACCTCTGTCACAAACATAGGTCGGCAAAGCTCGCTCAGACCCATCAAATATATTTTGCCTTTAGCATTCACTCGAACTCAAACTCACCAAAATTTTCCACAACAAAACTCACTCGGACTCAGAATCACTCAAATTTTTTTCAGCCAAACTCACTCGGACTCAAGCTCACCAAACTATTGCTCACTCAGACTCGCTTAGGCTCACGAACTATAGATCTGAATCTGAGTGAGTCTAATGAGTCGACTCATGAGTCTGTAAGCGTATAATTAGCTTTTTTGAACATGGTGTCAATGCAGGCTAACGCCAACATCTCGCATAATTGGTGCTCTCCGATACGCATTTTGATGTCGTACCTTCAAATACAGGTTATCCGTGGTTGCCATCCAGCTAGAGCATTTTTATTCAAAGATGTGACTCGAAATATTTTTTATCAAAAACTTCCCGTGAAAGAGCTTGTGGGGGAAAGCAAGGCACCTCCCCCCGCCTCCCACTTAACTCGCGCTCCTGATCAATACATATTGAGCTGGAGTATTAAACGCTAGAAGCGTTGAAGTATGTGTGAGTTGACGTGAGTGTAAACGTGAGCCGAAATAAGGCTGATGATAATGTTGAAGTTGAGCAGCTGTCAGACTCGCAAAACGCCTTCAACTAGTTTACCCCCCCCCCCCTTTTGAGGTGCATCTGTAACACAGCATATTAAAAAAGTAAATGTTCGCAGCCTTTGCAGCTTACTTGGACCCAAAATAAATAACCGTCATCACAATTTATTCAGGAAGGCCTCTTTGCCCTCATTATTTTTTTCGGGTCGCATAATTTAGCAGCTCTAACTGCCGTTCACATTTTGTTAGACGTATAGCATAACTTTGAAACTAACCTTAATTGAACATGGACAAACATGCTTCCATATTTTAATTCCAGCAATGACTCGGTTATTGCTCTCGGACACTGCTAGTCCCACTATAACCCACTATATAATCGCCCCATTCCTCGCGCTCCTTGCTTGCGACGCCGGCGTGGTCCCCACCGCCGTGCAAATTGGAAACCTACTATAAAATTGAGCGCAAAAATGGCGCATTCAAGCACGCACACGCCCACACATTGACTCAACCAAAATACGTACGTACGGCGCTCAATTCAATTAATTCGCGCTCAATTAATTACAGCGCCCAATTCAACGCAGTTTCATTTAACTTTATAACAAAGTGAACAACCAACTAGCCCGACAAGTTCTTTCAGGAAAACCTGCGTCTGTGAAAAGGATAGCGTCGCTGTGGCTTGAGTATCTCACCTTGCCTGCGCCAGCACATAAAGCCCAGGCGTTTGTGAATAACTAGTAACAAGTTAGTAACTATCAGTGAGAAAGAGTATACTGTTGCATTCACTTTTACCTTGCGCCTGGAAATTTTTAGTAACCTTTTTTTTTTTTCGTTGCTTTTTCAAGTGCGTACTGTCAGCTACATCGTACCTCGCACCAAACTGGCCGTCGTCCCACAATAGGCGTGCTGCCATCTCCAAAATTGAAGCTAGCAATCTTAGCTGCCCCCCCCCCCCCCCTATTCTTCTGCGACTTCGATCACTTCCCTGCCATCTCGACAAAGAAAAATAGACGAAGAACTCAAGCCTAGGCTTTCTAGGTTTCTTTTAGTAGTAAACGCCTAAGCTGAGACCGGATAGGACACCATTGCTGTATCATTCACACCCTCTCTCTCTCTCTCTCTCTCTCTCTCTATATATATATATATATATATATATATATATATATATATATATATATATATATATATATATATATATATATATATATATATATATATATATATTACAGTCCTATCATCTGCGGTTCTTGCACAGCTGGGTGCTTTCGCAGCGCCTCCTACATAGAAGTGTAGACTCTGCCACTGTCGAGCTGCTGAATTGCGTCGTAAGTCTCCTGCGGTGACAATGTACTGCGAAGTTGGAATGGCGATCGATCGAATTCCTGTATTTCCTTTTTTTTCCCCTTTTCTTTTCTCTTTATCGCTCACCCATCTGTGTGCCCCATTTCTTCTGCAGGAACTGTAACGTTGGAATGTGCGAGTCTATGCGAGGGCGTGTGGCTTTTACTGTACAGTTATGTATAAAAGTACGGTCGTGAACGACATGAAAGTGAACATCCGAGTTTTAGTGTTAAAGCAGCGATTGCTCGTGATGTGCGGATACGAATGCGACGTATTGATTCGCGAGAGATGCCGTTTCGATTGAAGATTTATGTACGCCTTCGTGTCTAAAAACTGTGTTGAGCCATTGTCTTGGAGGTAATTGCAGCGTTCCTTTTCATATTGCGCATGACTGTACTAGAGAAAAACAACTGAAAGCATGACATGCAGCAGCAGACAGCACACTGCACGGGTGACGGACGTACCCAAACTACGCTGTTCTGACTTGAAACGGCTTTGCGACTTTACCAGTTCATTAAGACGGGAACAACAAACGGCGCTGGACACGGGACGGTGAAAGAATGACAGAAGAAGGCGCTGAACCTAACAACCACTGGTTTATTGCTGGGATTTGCAATATATGCAGAAGCTTTGCGCAGAACAACAAAAAGACACAGTAACTGCGCAGAGAGAGACAAGAAGTCATCATGTCAGACACGTCGGCAAAACAGGCTTTCACGTTCTTGACAAGTAACTGATTTCACAGCTATGAAGATAAATCGATGAAGATAATATGAAGATAAATCGATGCATTGAATTATACGCGCAGCAGTTCGCAGTGACTGCGCATGTGCGCTGAGACTGACTGTCCTTGCTGTTGCCCCCCAGCAACCTTTGAATACGTCGAGACTTACAATGACATAAATCGGAGGGAATGACGTCACAATGGCGTTTTAAACCGTGACACGCGCGAGTATATAAGACAGTTCTGTTTTCTAGTCATCTTTTTCTGACATAGCCGAGTGTTCGCAAGCGCCTGAACTTTATTCAGCGAAATTATGAGGATAATTAATCCGTAGCCTCTTTTCTTGTTGAAGAACCTCTATTTTCTTTTTTATGCGTAAAAAAAAAAGCGCCGTTTTCCGACCTAGACTTGTAAAAAAAAATTAAAAAATAAAGCTGGCATTCGGTGATGTAAAGCAGAACATGAAACCAAATCAAACAAAACTATATAATCAAGGCGAAATATACACTGAAGCAGTAAATAATCTTTTAAGAAGAACGAAAGAACTCCGTTAAGAAACAATTTCAAAACTTGGTCATGTGATAAGTAAGGGGCCCTAGGGCGCGAAAATGTCTTATAAGTGTACGAAAGTGAGTTATACATATACCAGCATTGTTAGTTACTGTTGCCCCACTTTTATTATGTGCTTCTTATAACAATGTAATGAAATAATGATTGCGTACTAATATGCCTCTCCTTCACTCCATAAAATAATTCGGGCACTGCGACAGTTCCTCTTAGAGAAACTCGCCACTATCTTTTTGTTTTATTTCGATAGCAATTATATGGACACTCTCGACGGGTTTTTTGCTGTCGGCATCATGTTTGGTATCAAGTGCAAGTCGACAACTTGTTCTACCCGGGGGTAAAAGCGCGCGAGCGGGGCCGACGAACGCGGCTGAAGCAGAGGGGAAACGAGCCGGCCGTCTCCGTCGCACGGAGGGCGCATGCGATAACATCAGCCCGCGTGCGAGGCCTGTCGTCGATTGCTCCTCAAGCAGAGGGGAACCGCCGCGCCCGTCTTTTTTGAGCGAAGGAGCATGGACGTTGGAGGGGGGGGGGGATGCTGCGTCGCTCGAACAGCGTAGGTGGGAACTTCGACGGCGCGGACCCAAGGGCTGGTGCGCGTGCTATCTCGGCAGGCATCACCAAACAGCTCGCATGCCCTTCTTCGTGTTGTGCTCTCACCGCTTGACGTTGAGACAACAGACTGCACGAAAAGCGCTTCTCTCCCTGGAGTGGCCGTATTCCCTTATACCAGCGAAGCATGGCAAGCACATCGAAACGTGCAGCGCGCTACTCACGCACATATGACGCACGAAAACAACACACACAGGACGAGAGCGAACTAAGAACGTTCACAGCTCGACACTTAACGCGCTGCTCAAACAAAAACGACGCACAAAACGTACTCACAGGTACAGACGAGCGCGAACTAACAAATGTCAGTTTTTACTTCGCTGTGTTTGAGAAGCGCACTCTTTTCGAAAACGGGGATTCTGCAGCGAGCGAAGTGACCTTCGAGCACTCGGTAACTACAACGCAATAGTTCCGATGAAAGCCCAAGACGTACAATTCTCGCCCACCGCGAGATAAGCGCGCGCGCCCGGGCGTCTACCCCCTGCGGGGCAAAGTACGCGTGGGAGACGAGCGCAGGAGCGCGCGCGTCGCGACGAGCGGGCTCATGCCGAGCGCGCGTTGCGCCATCTTGCCATCTCGCTTGTAATGCTGAGAACACGCTGATATTTCCCCCCGAGGTCGGCGTACCAGATCGCCAGTGTTAAGTGGGGTATATAAATAGTTCGCCATTTGAAGGTTGAAGAATGTGCGCTTGCGTGGCTCAGCGGTTAGCGCTGCGGAGCGAGAGGTCCCTTGTTCGATGCCGCGCGCCGGGAACATTTTTCTGAATTATTTTTCTTTGTGGCTTTTATAAATATATAGATACATATACATATACGGGACATAACGGCGACGGCAAAAACCAGCCGAGAGTGTCCATATAATTGCTATTGCAATAAAACACGCACACACAACAGCGCAGATGTATGGCATGTTGTTGGGCTAGTTGGCTCATAGATTCCGCAGATAAGTTTCAAGTGCGCGAAGAAGACGACACGTGACAACATAGAAACACGCACTATGCTATATATGGTATAGTAGAGCAAGGTGTGAAAATGGCAAGGGAAGGTGAGGGAAATGAGGAAGGATAGTATAGCACAGTAAAGCGGAGGCGAGTTGGAGGTTGGAGACATGCAGGTGGTCAAATGGAGAGGGGGAACCTTCAGTGTTAAACCGTGATCATTCGCCCAACTTTGCATCACTTTGAATCACTTTGCATTTGATCGCTGAGGCTTCCCCTCAACTCCGCTGTACATTGTTCTTTACGACGTTACGTCAGTTAAAACCGCGCATAAATTGTAGAGCTCCGCGTGACCGGATACAAAAGAGTTAGCTGTTAGCCGTCCTTCGTATAACGACGCAATTTGTTGCTATCGCATTCATTGCTTCGCCCTCGCGGAGAAACTGTGATACATTTTTTTTTCTTTGTGCGATTCTATAGGCTTCGGGACGTTCGTCGCTAGGCTTCTTTCGCAAGAGCCATAGTTCAGGGATGTTTATTTCGTTTCCTGTTTTAGAAAGAAAGAATTGGACAGAAATAACCGTGCAGTTAAGGGTCGATTCCTCCGTCTCGGCCGGAAAGCTTAATCCTTTGACGAATATTGAAAAAAAAGGATATATATATATATATATATATATATATATATATATATATATATATATATATATATATATATATATATATATATATATATATATATATATATATATATATATATATATATATATATATATATATATATATATATATATATATATATATATATATATATATATATAATAGAGAGACAGAGAGAAGGGATTCAATTGCGCGCTAAGGACGACTCTCTACGAAGTCGACGTCTCGGCCCCAGAGAACAGGGTTGCCGTTGGTGGACATGAAAAGGCGCCAGAACTCACGCCAAAAGTAGCCAATGTAGCCATGTCATTTGATATTATCGCCGAATTTCTAGCCAAATAGAACAGAAGCGGTATTATCAACAGAGTCTTTACTATTGATGAATAAATAAAACCATTTTGAATAAGTAAAACCACAAGTTTAAAAAGAGCCATGGCGCCGACTGGAAACTTTCGTCGCCAACGAGGTCCAAAAGTAAGCAATTTGGCGCAAAGTAGCCACCAACGGCAACTCTGCCAGTGAACGACCTTTCTCATGTATGTATGTATGTATGTATGTATGTATGTATGTATGTATGTATGTATGTATGTATGTATGTATGTATGTATGTATGTATGTATGTATGTATGTATGTATGTATGTATGTATGTATGTATGTATGTGATAGCGAGTTGGTGCAAAACCACCGGTTCTTTATAATTTTTTTTGCGTGTTTAATTGCTTATCAAGCGATTTCTCGCGGGCGTTCTTGGTGTTAGGAAACTGTAATTTACTAATACCAAAATTTTTCTGTTTATATATTGTTCCTGAAAAAAAAAACATTTTCAGCCATGGTGTGCAGTCATAACCAATGTATTTTGTTTTTACGCCGAGTGAGTTAGTAGATGTTTTGAAAAAGATTAATTCGCCGTTCTTTCGGTGAATTTATTGTTTGTCCACTGTAACAAACAAGGGCTCTCTTCCTCCAACTAATCAAAAGTATGGTCCGACCGTAATACTTTGCCGTGCGTGGACTGTTTTTTTACTGTGAAATATGTAATGTATACCTTTGCTCTTTAATGTCCATTTCGATGATAAACGAAGCTGTCCGCATGGGGCTGCGTTTTAGGCGCGCGTGCGGAAAACGAAATGCGTTTTGTGTCGCTTTCTACGCGGGCGTGCTAAATCAACCGCGCAAACAGCGACGAATATACCGAAAGGCGCAAAAGAAAGAAAGAAAGAAAGAAAGAAAGAAAGAAAGAAAGAAAGAAAGAAAGAAAGAAAGAAAGAAAGAAAGAAAGAAAGAAAGAAAGAAAGAAAAAGAAACGGCTCCCGTGACCGTCTTGGTTTTGTAAATAACGATGTGTTTCCAACCATTGCTCATATCACTTAATGCGAGTGCTGGGGCGACCACGTTTTTCCTCCTTACACCGCTAGAAGGCGCTCTTATAGCGACTTGTCGTCGGTGCTCGCGCGGATTTTGCGGGCCCTCGGTGATTTATCTGCGCACGCCTGAAATGCGTCTTAGTAAAACAGTAGAGTGCAGTTAACGGATCGCGGGACCGTAAAAAAAAAAAAGACAAAGAAAAGCTTGATTTATTTGTTAGTTTGAGCGCAGAAGAAATGGCCTCCACAGCCTATGGCGCGTTTGTATTGAGTGGTTTCAAGGCGAAAGCTTTTAATGTCTCATACTCGCGTCCGTCCGTGCCCTAGAACGGTTTGAGCTGTGGCCTCTCCCTCTCACACACTCTCAGCAATCACGCGATGGCACAGCGGCGCGTAGCAACAGTTGCGCCACCACATGCAGCAGCACAGCAAGTTTACATGCAGCAGCACAGCTTGCCACTTCCGGCGTGTGCACGCTCACGCACGCCGCATGCGCGTTTTCACCCACGAGACGCGTATGCGACAGGCGCGTAGACAATTAACGCATTATAGCAGTGCAAAAAAAAAAAAAAAACGTCTATTTCTACTCTTTTTTACGTGTCCAGCCAGCGCAACCCTATCTTTTAAAGCGGAAGCCTTAGATGCCTCATCAAAAGCGAAATTTGACCTTCGGCGTCGGAGACGAGTGATGCAAAAAAGCAAAACTGTGATTCGGCCTAGTTGGAACATATTCATCTTGAAATATTTGCGCAGGCACACGGGGACACAGAAGAGAGACACAAAAGAAGAGAGATGCAAAAAAAAAAAATCATCACGAGATGACGTCACCATATGACGTCATCATAACGTCACAGATCGCCAAATTTTTTAATGTCATCGTGGAGTCACTATAACGTTAAATAACGTGCCGTAACATGTCGTAACATGACAATTTCGCTTGGTCACAGATGGGCCGATCACGGAGGCTATGCAAAGATATAGGTGAGGTGCCGGAAGCTTCCGGAAGGGGGGCGGGGAAGATCAGTTCGACGACTGAGAAAAAGAATACGGCTTTCGCCTTTGAGTCGGCTTCGGCGAATGCACAAGGGACACTGTGAGTCGTTTTTTTCTGTTGTCGACCACAAGCCTCCCGAACTCTGTTTTCAAGAAAGAATGTACGCGTAAAGTATTTCCTAAAAAAGCGGAACTTCACAAACGGTTAATCGGTTATTAGTGGAGCACCTGCATATGCGTCCGTAGGCTGACTGTCCAGATAAATTTCACTTTGTGTATACCGCGCCTTTATGGCGTGGCATATACAGAGGTGCACTTATAGCAGCTGTAGCTGGGACGTGAGGAACGTAAAGAACGCAGGCGCGTGTCTGCGGGGGGCACCTCGAATAGCAAAACAAGCCCCTGCGGACCCGTGGAGACTGCAGCTGTGACTGCCGGAGCCGCGGCGCACGCTATAGCAAACGTTAAGCCTAAGCCCGCCAGGAGAGCACTGAGGAGGGAAGCAGTGTGGCCGAGGAACATGGAAGGAGGAGCTGTGCGTAACGACTTGAAGCAGGTGGCCTCGCCAGACACCCAGAGCAGTATTCCCTTTTCCTTTTTCTTTTTTTTTTCTTTTTGATACTCGCTCAAACGTATTAGCGTGTCGTGTGTTTACGCGTTAACCTAGTTAGCGCCGTCTCTGGAGCACTATTATTATGTATACACCACATACTGCGCCTCCGTACTTTGACGTGGAAGATGGTTTGGTCTGGGTCACGGTCGTGTTTACCTTTTGTTTACCGCTGGGGTGGACGTGTAGCTAGGGTGCTTCTTTCTATTCCTGTCCGAAGCCAACGTTATTAAACTTCTCAGCGCAAAAATTAGACATGCTACACACAGAAAAGACGAGGACCCGCGCAGTAAATCATGACATGCTCTGGTCCTCGTGTTTTCTATGTGTACCTTGTCTAATTTTTTGCGCTGAGAAGTTTAATAATGGAATACAAAATAGCCCAATCCCACACTTTAGTTCGAGGCCAACGGTTGTTCGCGGACAGCTGCATCCGATAGAGAATCAAGCCGAGAGATAGTCGAGGCGCATCACGTGCGCATATATGCCGCCTCGTGTGTCAGCCAGAATTCCATCACATTGCGTCAGAAATAAACATAATATTTGGATGGCTGGTGTCTCCCGTTTTCTTGTTTATCCGGCAAGCACCATGTGACCACGATATGTATTATGGTTAATAATATAATAATAATAATATAATATGTGGGGTTTAACGTCCCAAAACCACGATATGATTATTAGAGACGCCGTAATGGAGGGCTCCGGAAATTTTGACCATCTGGTGTTCTTTAACGTGCACTGACATCGCACAGTACACGGGCCTCTACCATTTCGCCTCCATCGAAATGCGACCGCCGCGGCCGGGATCGAACCCGCGACCTTCGGGTCAGCAGCCGAGCACCCTAGCCACTGATCCACCGAGGCGGACTATGTATTATGGTTGTGCACGCCAAAAATTAACGTGGTCCCTTATGAATTCGCCTAAGATGACTGGAAATGGAAATCAATCTTCCTTTTCTTAGTCTATGTAAGTACTTAGTGTCCCTGTATACAGTAACTCTAGATGTACTGATCATCCTCTGCCCCCCTTCCGAAAGCTCTCTGCACCTAACGCGCTTTTGCACTGTCCCGGAAAAGATTTCTGGCTACGCCTCTGATAAGGACCAATGAAATGGCAGGTTAATTCATTAAAACTAATTCAGTTAGATGAAATATTGTGAGCTGCTGGGATCGCTGCGTCCCCTGGCGGAGCAGGTCTCAACCTCGCGCTTCTTTCGACCTGGCCTCCGAGATCTGCATCGGCTGCGCTACCAAACACAATGTTAACCTAAGGAATGCACCAGGGCACGCGAAACGCCGAGGTGCGAGTGCCACCACCATACACCTAAGTCAAGGATCAGCGGCGCGTTCAAAATGTTTCATTCTTAAATGTGCTTTGGGTTGTCTGACGAGCCGGTCGGTTCAAGAAAGGTAATGACTTGAAGTTAGGAAAGAGACTAATTAAGGTTTCGATTCCAGGCTCTTTTGTAGATCACATAGAAGCGCGCCGAGGTTGGAGAAGTGTGGTTGTATCATTTTGGGTGTTGAGATGCTAATGTTGTAAGTTGTAATGAAAATTCAACAATCTATTCGCATAGTTTCGTTTTCCGGCACTTTCTCGTTCTACGCGGAAGCGCCGATTTTGATGATGAATGAGTGCAATTGTCAGGTGTTACCGGGTGTTGTCAACACGTTGAGCGTGTAAGGTTAATGAAGGTTCAGTACAATTCGTCGATAATCAGCGACGATATAAAAACTGACGTGTTTGAAGTGGTAACTTCGACCACCGTGACTTCGACGATAGCGATAGGCCTAATGACCCACAGTTAGAGCCCGTGCGAAAAACGCCGATTGAAGCCGAACTATAGGCGAATATCCCACCGCGCGAAATCAGAAGAGCTCCCGCCGTTAAGAATAGTGCAGGGGCGTAGCCAGAAATTTTTTTCGGGGGGGGGGGGGGGGGGCACCTCGTTCATTTCGGGGAGGGCACCTCCTTGAAATGGCCATTTTTCGCTATGTATGCCATGGCGAAAAAAAATTTCGGGGGGGGGGGGGGGGGGGGCACGTGCCCGGTGTGCCACCCCCTGGCTACGCCACTGGAATAGTGGTATCACGCGCCTATACCTCGGAGCCCGGGAGGAGCTTTGTTCGATCAGAGGAGCGTTGGAGATAAGACGAGGCTTAGCTCTTCGTTCGACGACGCAGTGTGGCGCGCTCGTTTCATATCGCTGGCAGCTGTTCGGCGCGTGTTGCGCTGTGTATAGCAGTCCTCAGCGCCCTCCTTATCGAAGTGCTTGATAAACATTAACCTTTCTCGTGCAATCTCTTATCTAGCCGCTGTCGACATGAAGTGCGTGAGTCATAGGAGGCGAGAGAGATAAGAAAAGGGTGAGGAGGCACGCGAGTTTCATCTCAACGAGATACGTTTACGCATACGCTTTTTCCGTCCGTGCCGCGCGCGTTATCTGCGCTCACGCCCGTTTTTTTTTTTTTTCCCCCAGGCGGTTATCTACCAATCCTTGTCTTTTATCTTTCCTTTCTTTATTCTTTTTCTGTGTGCAGCGTATGCGGCGTGTTCTTTTCCGCGTTCGGAGAGCCGCTGCCATATCTCCTCAAGAGTCGGCACACGCGGCGCTTCACTCTTGTTTCATAAGCCACGTTTGCGAGGAACGAAGGTGGTGGCGTCATTTTTGTGATAATTTTGTTTTACTATTTTGCTTTGTTCAGTGGCGTTGCGTTTTTTCTTTCTTTTCTTTTCTTCTATTGCGAACCGGACTTTACTCAAGCCGAGTTCCTTCCTCGCTACGGCTTATCGAAGTGCGCGAGTGATTTGGACGAAGCAGCGGCCAAGTTTAGATCGGGAGACTGTGCTTCTCCGTACTGCGCAGCTCTCGCGATCAGCCGACGGTAACACGTTTTTCCATCGCGCAGTGGCAGCTGGGAAGACAGCGTTCGATACCCTAAAGACAACGACTGGCCCGGGTCTATAACCGTACGTAATTGAAAACACATATGTCATGTTGTCATAGTTTGGCAGTATTTATTTATTTATTTATTTATTTATTTATTTATTGTTTCTACTATCCTTTTCTTCGTTTCCGATCACCCCGTCTTCCACCATAGTCACCACGAAATATTCAAGCAAGTGACAAGTGTTAGCCCGTGGTGTGAACAGTAGTGATTTTCGCACGTGAGCAGTATGAGAGGAAAACACTGAGTTCATGTTTAATCAACGATTACTTGTGACGTACCCATGAATGTGACGTATTGAATGGTGAGGGATACCTTTCTGCTTGAGGCCTTTAGTGTTGTGAACACGTTCGCGCTCACCAATTGCTTAGTGTTCCATCTCATATTGCTCACGACTGTAGTACTCTCGATTTTTGTCTCTCTCTCTCTCTCATTGATTCTTTTACTTCTAGCCTATTCATCTACCTCATTGTAGGGTAGCAAACCGGATATTCTTTATCTGGTTAACGTCCTTAGATTTCCTCCTTAGATTTTCTTAAATTTGTCTCTTATGCGGTCTGCCTTTTCCCCTCCTCATGAATAGTGAGTGACAAGTCGATGCTTAAAGAAACACTAAGGTGAGGCACTTAATCACTTTATAGGCTGATTAATTATTATTTGAGAACTCCACCGTATTCATTACTGCGATCTTAGGGTTATTATTAGAAAAGAAAATGGATGTCGAAGCATCCCTGAAGGTCATTGCTTTCCTATGAATATAATATAATGAATTTTCGCCCCTAAAGGATCGCACAGGACAGAGCTGTAAAAATGTACGATGTCACGCCGAGCTTGCGCGAGAATTTGAAGGTGGCGCATCGACCTGTACATTTCTTTTTTTTTTTTTTTTTTTTTTTTTTTTTTTTTTTTTTTTTTTTTTTTTGCGCTTTCTGGCTTACTAAGAGTCTCCTCGTGGCAAGATTGGTGGTTTTGGTATTGTGGAAGGGTAATTTGCTAGCACTAGTGAAATTGTTTTTCTCTTTAGTGTGCCTTTGAACAGGCGCTGCGACAGATGCTCTGTGATTCACTGAATAGTATAGGGTTTTTTTTGTTGTTTTTTTTCGTTCTGTGTGTACGCGGTGCTATGATGTCACTAAGTCAACGATTGACACAAATCAGAACGCGGTTCCACAGACGTGACGGATGATGGATCGTTTGCAGTATAAATAATTAAAGCTCAGCGGCACCGTAGCGTGACTATGGCGCGAGTCCCGTGGCGAGTGGTTATTTACACGGGAGAGTGATCGTTAAAAGAGTAATTATGGCTCTCCTCAGGTGCGAGATTTCGCGCGATCAAGGAGCGGAGTGGCGACCGGCTGCCGTTCTATCTCACCGCGCGTCAGAGCCGTATTTTTTTATGTACTTTTATAGCTGCTGCTTGTGTAAACAGACGCCTCTGAAACTTGCTCGATCGTTTCGCCACACCTCTGATAGCGATCTTTGCTGTATGTCTCTGATATATAACAAGCACCATAGGCGTGCGCACGGGGGGGGGGGGGGGGGGGGATGGGGCAGAGGGGGTGGCCGCTCCCTCTAGTCACCTTAGAGGGGGGGCGCAAAGTCAGCCTCACACATTGACATAATAGGGAGGGGGGCGCTGCGACGAACCATCGCCCCCCCCCCCCCCACCCTCTGAAGGGGTACCCTGCGCACCCCTATGAGAAACACCTGGGCGGACGTAATAATACGCGCTGGTGCTGCTGCGGTGTTCGATTCTCTTATAGACCTTTTCACAAATGACTCCCTGGGCGCCGCCATAGTCATTTCTGGGCTGCGGAAATCGGCGTGACCCCCCCCAAAAATGCACTGCCGAGGCTATGACGCCAGCGTTTGTGCTCCCCTGCGCAGCCCAGCAGCATGCCGGTGTTTTTTTTTTTTTCTATATGCAAGCTGACGTGTAATGTTCTCCAGTTGAAGGCAATGCAGTATAACACTCAGGCTGCCACTGAGTCACGTGACTTTGACTACCGCGCTTGCTTGTGTACAACACCAGCTATCGTCATCGGCTAGCGTTGGCTGGATGTGCGGTTTCCTTCGCCTTTACCGGCTCCGGACATATATAAATTTCTTCCCCCTCTCCGGGCAGATCAGCCTCGTGGCGACTGCTTTTTGCAGTGATAGGACTGCTGATCGTCCACAGTCGCTGGAACCGTTCCATCCTTATAACGGCGCACGCAAGTCGAGGTTTAGGTAACTGTGAAAATGTGTCCTCAATTGATAATTGAACAGAATGCGGGGCATGGAGCGTGCGAGCGTAAACGACAGCGCGAGACAGCAAATGTTTGCACTCCGCGCGTTTGAAAACTTAACAATGCTTACACGTGTGTTGTAACTTGCGTGGAAATGAACGAAACCATGCACGTTTTACCACAACCCTCCGTACCTCGGTCGCTACGGCGTGGCTTACGTGAAGGCCTTCTGTGTTGCGATTTCATGTTGTGCGCTATGAAATCATCTCTCGTTCGCTTGCGCTGGCCGGGAACCGAACCCGCGTCCTCGTGCTTACAACGGCGCGGTACCATGACTTCTGAGAGACAACCATAGGCGTGCGCAGGTTTCCCCTTCAGCGGGGGGGGGGGGGGGCGAAGGTTTGTCGCAGCGCCCCCCCCCTCTCCCTATTATGTCAATGTATGGGGCTGACTTTACGCCCCCCCCGCCCCACGAGTCGCAGCGCCCCCCCTCCCTGTTGTGTCAATGTATAGGGCTGACATTGCGCCCCCCCACCTCTTAGGTGACTAGGAATCCGGCGCCCCCCTGCCCCCCCCCCCCCCCCCCTTGCGCACGCCTATGGAGACGACGGTAGGTAAAAATGCAAAACCGCCTGTGTAATCAGGTTTAGGCGCATGTCAAATATGCCCAGGTGATCCAAATTAATCCGGAATCTCGCCTAGCGATCCAGGCACAACGGATAGTTACTTAGTAATCAGATCGTGGCGCGCCTCCCGGTGTTGTATAATCATTGACGTCTCTATTTTATTTCATTATCTTCGCCATGGTGGTACAGCGGTTATACGGTGCTCAGCTGTTGACTCGAAAGTCGTGGGCTCGAATCCGGCCGCGGCGGTCGCATTTCGAAGGAGACGAAATGCAGGCCCGCGTTAGATATAGGTGCAGGTTAAAGAACACCCAGGTGGACGAAATTTCCGGAGCCCTCCTCTACGGCGTGCCTCATAATCATATCGTGCCTTTTGGACACGTCAAACCACATTATTATTATACGTTTGTCTTGTCTCTTTGCCACTCATCCGTGCGTTCTAGGTATACTGCTTGTCTTTTTTCCTCGTGTATGATATACTCGTTTTTGTTTAGCGTAGGGTTTATGATATCAATTAATGTCGATTTTTACTCTATATTGAATATCTTCCCATCTCGCAGGGTTAGATCTCGGTGGAGGCGAAAAAGTAGATGCCCGTGTACTCTGCGATGTCAGTGCACGTTAAAGAACACCAGATGGTCGACATTTCCGGAGCCCTCCTCTACGGGGTCCCTCATAATCGCATCGCGGTTTTGGGACGCAAAATCTCAAAGATAAAAAAGAAACGTACGTCAGCTTCGCTACTGCGTAACCGGAGGAAGCGCGTAGCACAGGAAGCACGAGCGCCCGGTGGTTCCCGTTCGTGGAATTCCCACTGCTCCGTTTACCAAAGCGTCGATGACGTCAATTGCGAGGCAAGCTTGTTGGGTTTCCCCGGCACGAGTGGAATCTTGTTAGGGAGATTCGCAAACTCGGTGTGCGACATGCGCACTACTTTTTGCTGCGCTTTATCGACTTCCTGCTTGTTACGGCAGTTGAGTTACGTGTCGTCTGTAGCGAGTTCCGTCAAGTTGTTTCCCCCATTACACTCAAACCTCATTATAACGAAGTTGCACATTACACGAATATGAGTTCTTTATATCCGAAAATTCGTTATAATAGTATGTTCCTAACACTATAACTATTGCAAGAGTATTCTTCATTTACTTCGATATGACCGATATTTCGTTATACCCGGGTTCGTTATATCGAGGTTTGAGTAGATGTAGCAGCAACGCCTCGCCGACGAAGCGTGAGGGGAGGGGCATTCGCTCGCTCGGCGAGGAGGCGGCGCTCTCTCTTGCCGGCCCCGGAGTTCGCCGCGGATTTCTGAAACGTTTTTAGCGATTTTAGTTAATTATTGCGATTACTTCTTGATTATTTCTGTTAATTATGGTATTTTAGACCTTGTTCGTTCATTTTAGCCCGGTTTTGAGCATTGCTATAGCCGTATGGATGGACGACTAGCCTGGCCACTGAAGTGCTCCGCACTTAAAAAATATATCTTCCCATTACAGGATCTCGTGCTTTTTTTTTAATAATAATATCTGAGGTTTTACGTCCCAAAACCACGATATGATCATGAGAGACGCCGAGGTGGAGGGCACGGGAAATTTTGACCATCTGGTATTCTTTAACGTGCTCTGACATCGCACAGTACGCGGGCCTCTACCATTTCGTCTCCATCGAAATGCGACCGCCGCGGCCGGGATCGAACCCGCGACCTTTGGGTCAGCAGCCGAGCACCGTAGCCGCTGTTCCACCGAGGCGGACTCTCGTGCTTTTCTGTCTACACATTTTCTTAACAGCGACATCTCGGAGTAATAACGATGGCATTGATGGTCAGGGGCGTAGCCGGAAATAATTTTCGTGACGGGGTTCAACCCAAGGAGGTTCAACCAATTTTTCATGTGTCCCCCCCCCCCCCCTCACCTCCCGTACCCCATCTCCCCTCTTCTCTTGCTCTCTACTCCTTGTCAACGTACATTCGTGGCCCCGACATAAACAATCCGCCCTTTTCCATTTTCCTGTGCTGCCCTCTGCTGTTTTTCGCAGGGTTTTGGTAGTGGCCGGGACCAGGGCCTTACCAAGGAATTTTTTTCGGGGGGTGTTTATGTGTAGAACGTCTAAGTTTGGCAACCGGTGGTCGATATGAAGGCATCTATCACCCGAAAGGTTAAAGCATGAAAAAATTTTGGGAGGTGTCAAAACCCCCCTCACCTCCCCCCCCCCCCCCCTTATTACGGCCCTGGCCGGGACAACTGGTATCGCCGGAACGAAGGCCTCCTATAGGTTATAATAGGTTTTTCGCGCCTTTTCAGCTAGGTTAAGGGCGCATGCGCCGTGGCATTGTGAAAGAGGCGGATCGCGCCGCGTGTTGTCGCCGCTTATCGTCACGCGAGCCACGTGTGCCAATCATCTCGTCGTTTAGATTCGGGTGGCAGAAGTCGCGCATTTTCGATAACGAGAGTTTCATTTATGGGCTGCTTATCGGGACGTGTTGCCTTCGTCGAACGTCGCGGGATTGTGGCGTGTGACCCTTATCGGAGGCGTTATCACGCACGAGCGAGATCGAGAGTCCAGTGCTCGTTCGCTTTTGTTCTCGCGACACTTACGGACTCGTATATCGCGACACTTACGGATTCGTATATCGCGACACTTACGGACTCGTATATAGATCAGAATTTTCATCGCTTGCCGGAGGCAGACATCTTTGCTGGGGGGCTGCTGATTACGTGGAACGGACGACTACGCTAGCATTCAGCCTGTTCTTATCACATCATGGCCGCCAGTGTTCGCTCACCATCAGCTGTGACGTAACCATTCCGCAGCCCCTGCGCTGGCCTCGCTGACAGATGACAACTGGGGTCAAGATTAAGTATAATTGCTCTAAACGTGGGTGCGAGAGTAAAAATAATCTGGTCTATAATGGCGAGGGCTCAAATATGTCCCGTCTTCCTGCCACCGCGTGTGTGTATGTATGTATTAGAAGATAAAGAATTCCTTGTATTTCGTCGTCGTCGTCATCATCAGCCATGTCCACTTCAGGACTAAGGTCTCTCCCAGTGATGTCCAACTCACCCTGACCTTTGCATCGGGCGAGGAGGAACCGGTCTGGCAACCAGCGCTTTTCCTCCTTTCTGGCTTGTGCGCGACGGCGCCGAGTGTGCGGGCTGGTTCTCGGATAAGTGGCGTTGTCGAACAATTTTTGCATGTTTTAAATAGACCTGCGAATTTTCTTCTCTCCTATTGCGATGCCAGCTAGAGGAAGGTGAAAGGGAAAACCACTGTGCTGTTTTTGGTTGTTCATAACTACAGAAAAAAAAAGGATATTGCTGTCTGAATAAGTATGCGACGTGCATCATCAAACGCGGAGGGTTTGCGGCAGCGTACACTTCAAGGCACGTCGTTCGTGTTACGTTACAAGTTTTACATCGGCAAGTGCCGCAATATATCAAGAATGCCCAGTGTTCCAAGTAGTCAAATGACGATCGGATGTGGCCAGATTGGCGAACAAACAGAAGCGGTCAATTATGACCCAGTCCGGTAAAGTGCGAAACAATTAAGCACCACTCGTGAACCGACATTACCTGGGTAGCCACCTGTGTTGTTTTCGCTTCCTTTTATTATTATACTTTAATATTATGTGCGACAATTAGCCTGGTAGGTCGGCTCAACGCGGTTATTGCTGCAGTTGATGTATCGTTATTAGTACGGACGAGAACTCCCTCACTTAGCAGCGGGGTAACCGGCATCATACGTTTACTTTGTGTTTCGCACCGACCATGCAAAACCCGGTCATTCAATGAACACTGCAGGAAGAGTACGTGGCGAGATCCTTGTCGTGGGGTTGCAACTTCCGCAAGACAGCGGGGTGTATCGCGATATGCGATGCGAAAGCCTAACAGTAAAAAGAAAAAAAAAAACAGAAAAGGTTCTGTCCCTTCGTGTGTAGAACAAGCTTTCCTTACTACTTTAGCAAGACAAACTTAAGTGCGAAGCACTCTAGTCCTGAGGGGCTCGGCTGTCGTATGCTGTAGTATGCTTTCGTCGCCGCTTGGCGTAACCCCTTACAAAAATGGCTGGTAACATTGAGTAGACCACCTAGTAACCATCTATTAACATTGGTGACTGTCTATGAACATTAGCGCTCTAGTAACAATTGTTAATAGACCGTCTCAAGACCTCCTCCTTACTATTTTATAAAGACTATATTATGTAGACCGTCTAAAGGCATCCTTCGAACTATTGTATAAAGAATATATTATGTAGACCGTCTAAAGGCCTCCTCCTTACTATATTTTAAAGACTATATTATGTAGACCGCCTAAAGGCCTCCTTCTAGCTATTGTATAAAGACAATATTATTTAGACCGTGTAAAGGCGTCCTTTTATCTATTGTATAAAGACTATATTATGTAGACCGTCTAAAGGCCTGCTACTTACTGACGTGTAAAGACTATTGTAAATACATGCCCTGGAAACCTCATTTATAAGTACTATTTTAAATTTACCTTGAAAAGATGACTTAGCTTTGGCTAAGTATAAAAAGCCATCGAACATTTCACCTCTCCGCACTCTGCTTTCCCTATGTACACGTGCGTGCGTGCCCACACGCACGCACACGCACACACACACGCGCACACACCAAAGCTATAAAATCAATATATACGAGAGGGCATATAATTTTGCAGGTACCAACGAGGACCTACACAGGTGTAATAATAATATAGCATCCATACAGGCCCTCGTTTGTACGTGCTGCTGCTTTATAAGGGAAAGGCTGCGGCGCGAAGCCTCCGAATGGATTGGTCTGCTAACACAAATAAGTGCATGCCCTATAGTGCTAGTGCCGTGCGTACGACTCGGGATGTGAGCAAAGCATCTCCGACGGCGTACCATTCCTTCCTTCTTCAGTTTTCCCTTAATCCTATCATCAACAGTGCTCACTAGCGCAATCACTTTTCTGCCTAAAAATCTGGCCATCAAAAAGTGATCCTCATTCGCCGCCTACTTCTTTGCCAATATATTGAACATTCCCAAAAAGGGGAAATTCGATAACATCTACCATCAACCTCATGGGGCAAACTCACAACGTATCTCTTTAGTATGCTTTTTTGTGATTGGTCGCAACCGGTTTTACTAATATGTCCAGCATCAGGACACAGCGGAATATTCCCGAACGAATATTTCTAGCGTAAGGCTCTTTTCTGAATACGCACGCTGTGACATAAACCGAACGTGACATATTTACAGGACTACGTCCCTTACATACTTTTAGGCACTGACCGTGTGATGCGCGTGCTCATAAACTACACAGACCAGTGAAGTGTAATACGCGTATTAGCTCAAATGATGTCAAATAATTTTGCCTTCTGAAAGTAGTAAACACCTCTTTCCTTCAGCGCTTCTTAAGTGCTTTGAGAAGAAGTGTATTTATTATTTATAGTTATTATTATTATTAGTCCTGCTAGTGAATCACGATAAATAAATGCGGTTCCAACACACGTGTACGTACTGCTTTTATGAACGCCTCGAACATGGCGCGTGTTTTTTTTTTGTTTTGTTTTTTTTTTTTGCAAGAGAGGCTCTGAAACACCTGAAACGACTCGCTGCTGAGCCGCCGTGCTGTGGGGATACATGCGCCCCATTGTCCCGAAACTGACCGGACAGGATGTTCTCAACCCTCCCTGCTCCGGCGCGCGGCGCGCTACGTCGCATTAGCTGCCGTGTCCAAGACAACCTGTTCTGGCCTGTTTGTCTTGTCCCCTTTCTCCTAGTCGTCGCGAAGGTGTCGTAGTTGCACGTGGCTCATCCGTTTCTCGATTTCTCGTGTGCTTTTACGTTTGTGGATTTATTTGATTGAATGTGATTCTACGTGATTGTAGGCTTGTGATACCGATTTCATCGTGTGTGGGGAAGTGAAGCGTTGTGGAACTTTCCTCGTGTGAGCCATACGTGGTTGTGCACTTCCTGCGACCTGGGCCGCGTTTGCGGCGAGATCCAGCCTGAGTGCCCCATTCCGAACGGCAGAATTCTTCAAGTGCGGGCTCGCGGACATGAGTAGCCTGTAGGTGAAGTCGTGAAAATACCAAGGCAAGAACACCGACGCTTGGCATGAGTCCGCCACTGTTTTCGACAGAGTTCACCGCAACGAGCAACCAGCAGCCCCGTGCTTCGAAGTGGACTCGCGAATCGCAAGCTACAGATAAGGCCACGCGTTGACTGCTCTTACCTCTCATCGAACATTTCTTATCGCATCCAATTTATTCTAAAGATTAACTATTGATCGCCCTCTTTTCTTTATTCTGTTATTATGCTGTGCTTGCAATTCTATTCGCAATTATATTTCTATTTTCTTACCGATCGAATGGGCACGCGTGGGAGGTTTTCGTGGAAATGTGGTTCATGCCGTAGTTTGGGCTACTGAGATGTGACATCGCAGCTACTACCTCGCCAAATGCTTAATTTTAGTTGGTGTTTTACAACTAGTGTTATTTCTAAAATTTAACTGTGAATTCGTTGTTCACTTGGCTAAATCTAATGCTACTGTAATATTTTAAGTTATTATCTTTACAGCGCTTTCTTTTATGTTAAAGGTTTATTTACTGTGCAACTGAGTCCAACTGTGCTAACGTTAATTTGTGTTCAAAATATTCTGCAAATCACGAGTGCGTTTGAAGTGTGTTCACTTAGTGTTTTTTTCTATGTTGAGTAAGTCAATCGTGTGACTAGTAATGGAAGTGAATATCTTTGAATCAGTAGTGTCGTGCACACAAAAATAAAGATTTTTAATGCAATTTTTCGTCGATTTGTTCTCGCTCACGCATCTTCTAGATCGTGTTGTCTTCTACTGGCAACTTGTTTGTACATATACGCATGTTGCCGAAAGGCAAGTGTTTGTACGCAGTGTTAGAATGCTAACAGAGTGCGTAACCACCGCTGCGGCTTAGTAGATGCGGTGTCCGCGGCTCCTGATCCGAAAGACGGGTGTTCGGTCTTGGCCGCGGCGGTCGCATTTCGACGGTAAAGAAATCCTAGAAGCCAGCGGTCTCGCTGTGGGAAGTAACAAAGCGCTAACAGAGTGCGTATGAGCGTGCTTCATTAGAATGGTTGTAACCAACTGCTGCCAGAGGGTATACAGACACAGGTTACTAGATGGTTGACAGAAGGCTTACGGACAGTCTTTCTTTTGAAAGAATGTTACTAGGGCGTCAAATGAACAATGTTCACAGGCCGTTACTACGAGGTCACCAGACCGCCTATGAACATGACTCTGTTCAAAGTTGGCAGCCAGAGCGTTGACAGAAAGTTAGTTCACAGGCCGTTACTACGAGGTCAACAGACCACCTATGAACATGACTCTGTTCAAAGTTGGTGGCCAATTGCAGCCAGAGCGTTCATAGAACGTTAGTAAAGAAGTATAAAGACAGTTAGTAGACACCCTTTTGATTGTTGATAGGTTCTAGTAACAACTGTCTTTAGACCGTCAAGTCAACGTTACCAAAAATTTTTGTAAGGGACGCTTCACGTGTAGCACATTGAGCGCGCGCTCGCGCCAAGCAGAAGTGTTCTTCCTCTTGTTCTTCGAGCGCCTTGATGAGGGGATCACTTATCATCATGAGCAAAAAAAAAAAACAATTAGCGCGCTTGGCGGTACGGAGGCGAAAACCACGTATAAAAAAAAAAAAAAAAAAAAAAAAAAAAAAAAAAAAAAAAAAAAAAAAAGAGGAAGCAAGCGCGAAATAGAAAGAGAGAGAAAGGGAAAAATAGAAAAAGCAAGAAAGAGAAAAATAGATAGAGAAGAAGAAATAAATATAAATAAAGACAGAAAAAAAAGATCACACGAAAAAGGAGAAAAAGAAAGAAAGAGAGAAGAAAAGAGAAAGAAGGCTGCACTTCCTTCAGGCTTGGCACATAGTGCGAAGCGGCCTTAATTTTTTTTTTTTTATCTTTAGGGTGGTCTAGAACCGTGTTCGACAAGTCCCGCAATGATATGCAACACAGTTAATTCTCTTCTAAGCGACGAAAGAAAAAAAAACCACGTAGTGAACTGCTAATTTTGCTGCTTAGCTTTGCGAACGACGGCAAGAATTTCGCAAAAACAGTACATCTGGTAGACGAAATTATTTTTTAAAAAAATAATAAATACCAACCATCCCGATGCCGATTATAGGTTCTAGCCCGAGCGTGCTTCGTGGCCCAATGGCAGAAGAAACTCTCCAGCCGTCTTCACCTTATCGCCGCCGAAAGCCAATCAAATGTCACGACTTTCTGAAAAAAAAAAAGAAAGAAAAAAAAAGTGCGCCGGCATGTCAACGTCAGCATCGTATTTATATACCAGCACCTTCCTATAAACAGCTGTAATTTAATCTACACCTGGGGGGCGATAAACGAGCTAGTAATAAACGGCCACTTCCAAGTTGAGAAACTAGAGAGCAGCATCACATTAGAATTACTTCTAATAACATCCCCTATACTTCCTTGGCCCACGACAGGAAAGTCTATACGCGAGTTGATACCATTTTATGCCAGCACATTTCTTGGTTTCGTTGCTCCAGCTGACCTTTTTGCCTTCCTGAAAAACGTGTGCTTCAGTTTGCCACGATACTCAACTCCGCACCAGATGTGACGATTCGACTCGGTTTTGTTATACTCAAATTTAGTTTACGTAATTACAGAGTGAGGTGGAAGCTTCAATGGCGCACTTATTCCCCAATAATGTATAGAAATGCTTCAATAACCTCACGGGCTTACTGTATAGAAGACCAGGACTAGACAGTGCGTATGTGGTAGTGCGAAGTTTCAGGTGTGCCTGTGCTACGCAAAACACGTTATTTATTTATTTATTTATTTATTTATTTATTTATTTATTTATTTATTTATTTATTTATTTATTTATTTATCGATACCTCGAATGCACCGTTCTGGGTATCGGCATGAGGGGCGGGCATAATGGGTCGGCAAATGGCTTCAATGAATGCCGTGAAAGGCGTATGGCTCGAGCGGTTGCTAACATCGGTTGGAAGATTGTTAGCTACCGAATGTTCTGGGTGCTACCGATTCATCTTGGGCTTGCGCACGAATGGTTTCTGCAGTTTCATACGTCACAACGTCAAATAAACCACGACCCGCCGAATACGCCCGTATACGCTCGCTTTTGTGCGTATATGAGCGTACTGTCGTTCCGCTCGATGGTTTTAGTTGTTACCGACACAACGCGGCGACGTTAACAGCCCAAGTTGGCGGCACCCAAGTGCACGCGTAAACGTAGTTTATGGTTAAGAGGAACTTGTTTCTGGCCAAGTTTGTGAATAACCTGAAGGCATCTTCATTTTAGCGCTAGAGACCAGCCCATGCATGACAGACGACAGGACAGACAGTTTATGGGCATGCGGCGATGCTCAGACTCGGTTGACTATTCGATGCTCGATTGGTGAAGTCTATATGCAGGGTTCTGATGGTTTAGTTGTTACCGACACAAAGCGGCGACGTTGTAACAGCCCGAGATAGCGGCGAGCTAACGCATCCGTAAACATAGTTTATAGGCAGGCGGCGATGCGCAGACTGTTGATAATGACGCGCGAGTGGTGAAGTATATATATAGGCGCGCGGGAGCACCGTGACATCTTTATTGGAGCGCGGAGCTCTCTCTGTGGATCTCGTTCGAGCAGTGCACCGTTCCGATCGTATAGGTGTCTACTGGGCCGTGACATTCAGCTTGTGTGTGTCGCGGCGGCGTGCAACAGCGAGCGACGGTCACATCTCGCAGCGGTCTATCTGCTCGTTGTATTTTTGTTTTGCTTTGTGCTTTATTTTTTTCTCCCCGCGCGTTTGTTTTCGCGCATTGTTCCCATTGTGTTCGATCGCGCGACACGCTCCCGTTTTGTTGACGTCACAAGGCCGGCGATCGCTCGCGTGAGTGATAATAAATAACGTGTTGCTTTTCGACTCTGACGCGCCAGCCGTATGTTTTCGCCGTTCTCGCGGCATTAGGTAGTTTTAGAATAGCGTACGCAGTGTTAGCATAGAATAGCGTATACGCAGTGTTAGCGTTCGTTGGGTACGATGGGTTATTCCCGTAACTTAATGTGGGTACACAAGAGCATAGGCGTGCGCACGGGAAGGGGGGGGGGGGGGGCAGGGCCGGGGGCGCAAAGTCAGCCGTATACATTGCAGGGGGGGGCGATAGGGGGGGGGGGGCGCAAAGTCAGCCCCATACATTGACATAATAGGGAGGGGGGGGTGCTGCGACGAACCTTCGCCCCCCCCCCCCCCCCCCCCTGAAGGGGAACCCTGCGCACGCTTATGCACAAGAGGATAGCGTACGACGCATGCGCAGTGGCGACAAACGCCAACGCCAAGCTTTGCGTACCATATTTTTAAACTGCCTGTTTACTAGCTGTGTTCAAAAATACAGCCTCAATTCGTCGAAGACTGCGATAGAATGCGCTAGCAGTGCGTTTTATTACCTCTAAATTAGCTTTAGTTACCTCGATTAGCAACACTAGGAAACTAACATTGACCAACAGTGCTGCTATTGTGCGAGTAAACACGGTATAGCCAGACACAAAGCTGGTCGGCTTCACGCAGACTCGGGAACCTTTGAATGTGAATACCGTTTCTCTTCGTATTGGTGGGCGATATAACCTCCCGTGTGACATCGTGCACATGTCTGCTACTTAAGCGGCGTTTGTGTAGCAGCTGTCGGCGCAGCTGCGCTTAAAACGTGCGTCAAAGCGGGGAGGCACCACTGGCCACGTCCTTGGTCGAGGCCTTGATCACTTGCAAACGTTTAAAGCTTTGTAATCCGCCTTTTCCATTTTGCTGTACTGCCCTCCGCCATTTTGGTAGGGGTATTGGTAGGCGCCGGGAAAACTGGCATTGCTATAACGAAGGCCTCCGAGACCAGGAGGCGTTTTGCGACGTTTCCGCTAGGGGAAGGGCGCATGCGCTGTAGGCATCGTGAAAAAAAAAGGCGGATTCAGTATGCATCTTCCGTATCTTGACGTGTTGTGAAGTGGTTGCTTGTGGTGAGTCAACCAATAGCAGCGATGCACCATCAGCAACAACCCAGAACGAGAATCGGAAATGATTGGAAATGGAACAGCCACGTAGTAAGATAAGAACTGAATGGTTACTACGTAAATAAACGAATGACGTGCGGGAATAACGTACGTGAATAGAGAGATGATAACACATTGCATAAAACGCGGGTAAAGCAGTGTGGGCGAATGTGTCGCCAATGTGTCGCCCGAATGCCATTTGCAGTGACGGTGATAAATGATAAATGACACCACCCAGTTTCTGTCGTGATGCTTTTTTTCCCATTTCGCCCCTTCTAACACTAACGCATTAGCAAGGGTGTGAGGAATGAGGAATAGACGCCAGGTCCTGGGTTCGATTTCCGTTCTCATGCTTACTACACACTGTCTGGGGCAAAACACCATATAGGCCATTCTTCCTTTTCTTGTCTGCACACATTTCACGTTTGAGCACAGCGCAGTTAGAACAATGTACGCGACAGTTTCTGTGCAACAAAAGTTGCTGCCCATATTGCATACTTGTATCATATGCAACATAGTAAGAACAATGTATGCTGCAATTTCTTACTGAAGTTTCCGAAAGGAATCTTTTGTAAGAACAATGTGATCAGCAACTTGTGTTGCACTTATGCAGCCGTGCACATTGTGCCCTTGTGTGCAACACTTGTGTGCAATATAAATTTTGCGACAATGTGTGCAACAGTTTGCTTTGTAAAGATCTCAATGAAATCTTTTACTAGAGAAATTTTATTGCTAAAGCTTCAGTAAGAAAATTTAGCTATTATTTTGTAGAGATAACGTAGAAAAATGCTATGAAATGCTTTGTCACCTAATATGTTTCTCACCTACAAACATAAGCGTGCGCAGGGTTCTCCTTCAGGGGGGGGGGGGGGCGAAGGTTCGTCGCAGCCTTCCCCCCCTCCCTATTATGTCAATGTATGGGGCTGACTTTGCGCCCCCCTATCGCCCCCCCTACAATGTATAGGGCTGGCTTTGCGCCCCCCCTTCTCGCCCCCCCCCTCCGTGCGCACGCCTATGCCTACAAATGTCAAAACTTTGTAACCGACAAATGCTTTTCTCACCGACAGCGTACGGCCTTGCTCCTGCCATACGCTATCGTGATGACGACACCGAGCTGCCAGCGCTTACGCAGGCGCAAGTTGAACATATCAGGGACGGTGGTTTACCGAACTGTTACAAACTGACGTGTGATTGACAGATGCAAATGTGAATGCTTTGTTGTCTTTGCAAGATGCGACCGGTTCTGTTGTCTTTTTTAATCTCTCGTGACGTTCCATCACTCGGCGCGTGTGCGATGGATGGATGACAGCCGGGTCTATATAGATGGACGGGCGGTGCCCCGTGTAGTCTATTTTATTTAACCATTAGCGCGTATTGTATGCGACTGTTAATATATGGTTCGCGGCGCGCGATCTCCCTGTCATCTGTAGCTATGGAGTACGCGTACTCTGCACTGTGGAGTTGAACTCGTTGGGCTGTTAAAAGGTTTGCATTGGGATTTATTGATCCTTATACTGTGGCGGCGAAAGGTATGTTGTCACAGACTGATGGCTTGCAGTGAATGGTTCCGCGGAGTAGTTTGGACCTTCTGTATATTGGCGATAATTTCAGGCTTACGATGGGGCACGTACAAAGCTATTATTCTGTGCAACAAAGCTATTATTCTGGTCTTCACATATAGAAATGCCGCTCATAGATCACACACAAAGCTCTCGCCCTTGCGTTAGCCTTTCTACAATTTAATCTAATTATTCCGAGTTATTTTGCATTCGCAATTACGCGTAAACGTGCGCCGTTGTTTTATAGTAGCGTTGGCGCGTTGCAACTCCGTCGGCTGTGTGATACATCCGGTGCCGTTTTTCTGGCTTATCGTGGCACAAGAGTGTAATATTTTCAGAAGAATGCTATGCTACATTCTTAATCAGGTCCCGCTTAAAGTTCTAGCTATAGCCAGGAAACTACACGAAATAGGTCTAATGTCCTGGTTATAAGCAGCACATTAAGCAGGACTTGATTAAGAGCGTAGTCTACCAGTACAATGCAACCTACCAGCACAATGCAACCTGACATCTCTCTTCAGTCTCTCTTTTAAAAGCCTCGCTTTTTAATAGCCAGCTCTCAGATGTCGTATTGACATCTAGAGAGCTCGCTACTAGCGTAATGTTCCTTATCGGACGTCAAGGCAGCTTCGATAGATAGGACGCCCTCGGGGAGACGAGCTGGCGATCCGTATTTGCGTTCTCCGTGAGACACAGCGGGGCGTGACAGTGTAGCCGAAAAGATTAGACGCGCCCGAGTTGAACGGACTTCGTTCGCATTGCAACTTTAGCAAACGGAAAGCCACCACGGCTTGACTTGTTTCTGACTAGCCTTTTTTTTTTTTTCACTCGCTCTCCTTACCTTACCTTAAGGCCTCTTCGTTTTCTTGTCCTTTCAGAGGCATCGATGAGAGTGGTCGCGGATCGGCTTGGACATTCCCTTGGGTGAGTTGCTGTGCTCCCTGTTTCTTTTCTTTTAGGGGCGAAGCTCCTTAGGGCGTGGGTCTGTCCCTCCTCTGTAGTATGTAGTAGTAGTAGTAGTAGTAGTAGTAGTAGTAGTAGTAGTAGTAGTAGGTAGCCACGTATAGTGGGATGTACCCACTCCACGTGATAAAGATGACGATGATGCCTGATGACCATGAAGAATAAGCGCGTTCCAGTATAGTGGAATGTACCCACTACACGTGATAACGATGACGATGACGCTGATGACCATGAAGTATAAGCGCGTTCCAGACCACACATTCTCTTTCTGCCATGGATGAAAACGACCGTGAACGCGCTATCGCCCTCGAAAGGCAAAACGGCAACGCCGACAACAAACGTTCCCCTGAGCTTAACGTCATATATGAGGAAAACAAAATCAGGGTGAACCCCCTCCTTGTGGTCCGTAGAGCTCTTGAACAAAATCATCATCTACCCCACATGTAAATAATAAAACATTGTGTATATACTTTATCAATATGTAAATAATGAAACATTTTGTATATACTGTATGTATAATCACACCACACCCCCGCGTTTGTGTGTCAGGTCTTTGTATGATGATCGAGTGGGCAAAATTTACGGGGATTGACGGTTTACCAGATTACCTCCGGAGCTTCGCCCACTCATCATCATTCACTTCGAGGGGATATGGCGTGATTTTTTTTCTTTGTTTTTTTTCTTTTGGAAGTAAAGTTGAAGTTAATGGAAAGTTCTGTCGAATTCAGGAAACCTACATTGTTACAGGGGTTAAGGTTCCTCTCTGGAACTATTTTATAGGGTCTGGAATAAGTTTCAAGGTCAATTTACACACGAAATTCTTAACACGTCCATCTTCAAGTATCGATGCCGCTTATGAGAGTGACTCATTTTTTATGCGCTATCTCTCGGGCCCTCGCTCGGTCCTTGCGAGGCAGTAATGCCGGGAAATCGTTTTACCTTTTTTTTGTGTATTTCATTTTGTTTCGATTCACCGCACGCATTTCACGCCGTATTCATGATTTCAATTCATGCTTGTGCGTACCTTTAGTACTTAGAATTTTAGGCCCTTCTACAGCCATTTTACATTATCATTGATCACACCAGGGTCCGTACCAATGAATTTTTTTTCGGGGGGTGTTTATGTGTACAACTGCTAACTTTGGCAACTGGTGGCCTATCTGAAGGCGTGTAAATACTTTAGCATCACCCGAGAAGTTCTCGGGTGATACTAAAGTATTGGGGAACCCTTACGCTTCGCCTTTAGGAGTTGAACGCGATAGCGATATCCTGTCCCTAGGGCGTACTTCAACCACTTAGTGCATACTATGTAATGGGTAGCATGCTTTAAACCACGAGCAATTATGAGCGGGAAATGTTTTCGAACTTGCTATGCACCCTACGTGGTCTTAAGGGAGTACGCGCAGTAACGTGTGTGCCTTTTGTAATGGGCGGCCGGCTTTGAACCACGATGTCATTATGATATTCACATGTTCTGACGCCCGATGGCAACGTACGCTTGTACCACATAATATCACTGCGATATTACATGGTGTATTGCGACCACATTGCGACGCCTGTATACAGGACGTGTGTGTTTATAAAGCATGAAAGTTATTTTCACTGCATTTCCAAGCAGAGGAAGTTATTTTCAAAGTAATTCTAAGCAGAAGCGTGGCTGAGTGGTACAAAACCTGCTTGCTACGCAGACGGCCTGGGTTCGATCCTCACTCGGATCCGGAATTTTTTATTATTTATTTTATTTGCATCTTTCTCGATTTTTCGGTCGCGGACAAGATGATGATTTTTCGCTCACAACCAATGACGCCGACGCCGGAATTTTTGTGAAACCAACTCTTTAATGCTGTCGCGTTAAAATTTCGGGGGGGGTATCACAACCCTCTCAACTACCCCCCTAGTTACGGCCCTGGATCACACCCGTTGTCATGTCTTGCCGATCTTTCGTCCTCACTGGCCCTTGCTTGTGCCATTAAGTATCATATAGGTATCATCATAATTTACTACACGTACAATCCATATGGGCGAGCACATACGAACGTGACCTTTATTCTCTTACGAAAGCACTTGGTTCACGGTCATCCCGCGCAAAAACGGGAACCCCGCTCCGATAGCGTAGCGGCTGCAGCGTTTCGCAGCTGTGCACGAGGACGCGGGTTCGATTCCTAGCCGCTTCGGCTGCCTTTCAACCGCAATGGAGAAGCGCCACGGCCGTGTACTTAGATTTAGGTAGACGTTAAATATCCTCAGGTTGTCAGGAGGTTTTTGACATAGATTTTATCTGAAATATCCCACCAATAGGGTGCGCCTCATAATCGTATCGTGGTATTAACAGAAACCTTCTAAAATAAATAAATAAATAAATAAATAAATAAATAAATAAATAAATAAATAAATAAATAAAATGAACACATGTGCCTTGGCAGCTTTGCGAAATTTTCTGACGGAAATCTCATTAATTTGATTTCACGTGTACATCGTATTAACTTAGCTCACTGTTCGTAAAAAATGTTTGCGTGTGCGCGCGCGCGCGTGTGTGCGTGTGTGGGTGCGCGCGTGCGTGCGTGCGTGCTTTTGTCGGTAAAGGGGCAGTCGACACTTCGTGTGCTACTCGCATTAGTGCTGACCGTGTATTGGAATAACCGGCTTCACTGTAGGCCTACCTTGCTGCCTATGCGTCATTATTGAACAGAAGCAACACAGTCTATTAAGATATTTTCGTCTTAAGTATATTTACATTTAAAAAAAATCCGCGTAAAAAGTTCAGTTATAAGAATCACGCCCCCGACGTATCGGGAGACTGCCTCCTCCCCATTTATTGCAAATAAACAACTTTGCTCTTCAAAAGTGCAGTGAACTCAGTTGCAAGACAACTAAGCAATGGGGGAAGGCTAGCTTATCAGTGGAGAGAAGCGCAAGAGCGCATATCAGCTCGGCGTAAGTTAATGGGTGTGATGGCTACAAGAGGCCTTTGCCATCGAAAAGTCGTTATATAACATCTTAGATCCAGCTGTTCGATTCGCTACTGCTGTTCACGCCTATGCGACTTCTCTGCTCGAACGCAGCTGCCCAGATGGTGCGCGCAACGACAAAGCGCATTGAGCTCGTGTAATACTTTTGCGCGCATGTGCAGGCATTCCCACGCTACTGTACATCTTGGTTCGTGTTACCGGCGTTTCTTTCTCCTCTTATTTTTCTAGCTCTTTCACAGCCCTCATATGTCGTTACACCCTTTCAAACATGACATCCCCACATTCTTGGTGTGAGAATAAAATTGTAATAAGAACAAACATTCAAGTGCTCGTATTGACGAGAAGCACTCAACCATACACTACCCTTGCGGTAAGTTTTCGGTGCGCATTAATCGGCGCGAAGTGAGCAAAAAAAAAAAGTGGCTGCAGATCCACGAAGTGAATGTCGATGATGGGGCGAAGCAGTGTGCATCGGATCATGAATCGTGGCCTTCTATTTTGTTCTGGCTAACAGCCTTTTATTTTGTTCTTGTTAACCTTTTGTTCTGTCATATGCTTTGATGGGTGGTTAAATGTCGATGTTTTTACGGTGTCGTGGCCTTTTATTTTGTTTGTTTTTTTTAAACCATATGCGCGCTATGTACGCTCTGTAGACGGTATTGCGCACAGTGCTTTCGCACCTTCGCTTCGACTAGGGATTACGGCTGACCTCGACGACAACGGTCATTCGTGAGGGCCTAAGGAGCTTCGCCCCTAAAAGAAAGCAAAATCCTACTTTATGTGCAGACACGCGGGTTGTTCGAGGCCGGTGTACCGTATTTACTCGTTTAATACGAAGGCTGTTGGCATACGTTAGGCAGTGATGGCTATCAAGGCAACTCTCGAATTGCATTTTTCTCGGATGAGCTGCTAAACGTTCCACTGCATTTTTCTCGTAATGGATGTCTTACAAACGCATCTATGTTACCTGTCATATCAAGGAGCCTCGTGCAATTCCAATCTCGGGCCGTGTGCATAGTCTATTCGCACTTCAGAGCACCCTTACACACCCCGCAAATGGCGTTGGTGTTAGTAGTGCGTCGTCGCCGTGGAGCTCTGTTTTCGATTGCCGACGCTATGCAGAGGTGACTGTTTGTATACTGTGCACTCATCCTTCACAGTTGACCGCGCGCGCGCGGCGTGGTCAACTATGCAGACGAGTACACCGCATAAACAACATACGAATTCGTCAAAGAAAACGCCTAGACTGACCGCTCGCGGCGCTGGACGTCGCGTGCTCCGTAAGCTCCCCCCCCCTACTTGGAAAGCTCCCACTACTCCGTGCTCTGTCGCGTGTAACTTCCCCGCGACCACTGGGCGGCGTGACGTGTTTGAGCGCGCAATCATTTACTACACAGAAGCTCGCCTCCGACGGTTGTCCGAAAGAGCGTTTTAACGGCGGCGAGCACTTAATGGTCCCCGTACACAGCGCGACTCGCGTCAACCCACGGGAAGGCTCGAACCTCGCAACGTTTTCGTGCTAGGTTGCTTCTTCGCTTCCGACCAGAGGTCACTCTTCCGCCCTCTCTCTCCGCTCGCAAGGGCGGAAGTTGAAATGGATTCTTTGCACGACATCGCGGTTGGACGCACGCTTTTACCGCGGCAATGGCCTTTCTGCATAATGAACGATGCGGTGTATATATATCTACACATGGTCGTGCGTGTATGTACGAATGGCCCCGCCACTACGTGTTCGGGCTTCCCTGTACGACATCTAGGCCTAACCGCGAAGTGAACCCTTCTGGCTGCGTGGTCTTAATGGATTATGTGGGCTATTGTTTTTCAAGCCCTGTGTTCGGGCCGTGGTCTCCGTTATATATCTTTCGAAATAGTCGGTATGAACGTTAATCGCGCGAGCCAGTCAGCGCGCTCCCCGCGCGAAAGTTTCATGTCTTGAAACACGCTTGCTCGCATTGAGAGCAACCTCGCGTGCCGTGAACAACTAGAGCTCCGGTGAGCCACTCGAGTGCGCGCGTGCGTGGTGCATTGTGCGCTTGGCGAGTTGTGTAAATAGGTCGTTATATATGCCGCATGTGCGCCTGGTCGAATGTGTCGTGGGATCCTAATGCTTTGTGGAAAGGGAATCCGTTGTAATATTGCGTAGGTATATAGCGCGCTCTCTTAGCTTTGTTACGCAAGTGGAATTCGGGGAAGACGCGCGCATTCGCTGCGTGACTTGCGCTTCCTGACCCGTCATGCCACGAGCGAAGGGAACAAGGTTCACGAGGGATCCGGGAGCCCCGCCTCTGATAGTGTCGGATTCCATATCGATTGTATACGGTACCCGTCCACCACGAAACGCAGTCCGGCCGTCTTAAAGACCGTGGTAACTGCGTTACTCGCACACTATATAGGTTGCCGAACTGAGTGCGCTAAAAAGCGGAATTCGGAGTAAACTTGGATTAATCTTTTTCGTCAACGACATCGTGTCGCTATATATATTGACATTGTTGTGGAGTCGAGCAACTTACGTGCATGCTGACAACACCAGCAACGATATGCGCATGGGAGTCCTCGCGAGACGACATCCACGTGATTGGTCGGTGTAGCTCGTGACGTCAGGTGAGGTGAACCTTCTTCATCTCCTGGGCTATTCGCATGCGCTGTGCTTTCTAGCCGAGCATTATTACAGCTTTGACGTCAACGACGAAGGCCAAGAGAAAGTCCTTCATTCATCTCGAATGTAAGAATCCGCGTCATACGAGCTGAGTCATCGGGCCTAGGATATACTACTGCATATTGTATAGTACTGTTACGGTGCTCGGCTGCTGAGCCCGAAGGACGCGGGTTCGATCCCAGCTGCGGCGGTCGCATTTCTATCGAGGCGAAGGGCTAGAATCCCGTGTGCACTTTACGTACACGTTAAAGAACCCAAAGTGGTCGAAATTTTCGGAGCCCTCCACTGCGGCGTGCCTCATGTAATCGTATCCAGGGTTGCCGTTGGTGGCTACTTTGCGCCAAATTGGCTACTTTTGGACCCCGTTGGCGACGAAAATTTCCAGTTGGCGCCACGGCTGTTTTTTCAACTTGTGGTTTTACTTATTCAAAATGGTTTAATTTATTCATCAATACCGCTTCTGTTCTATTTGACTAGAAATTCGGCGATATCAAATGACATGGCTACTTTGTTTACTTTTGGCGTGAGTTCTGGCGCCTTTTCATGTCCACCCAACGGCAACCCTGATCGTATCGTGGTTTTGACGCGTAACACCCCAGCAGTAATTAATTATCGCCATATTCTCGCAGACTTGCATTAGCCGTTTCGTTAAGGCGCGGAAGATATTGTGTTGAGCGGAGATTACCAAGCACGTGTGTATATATAGTTCCCCAAGAACGTCGTGACATAATGCAGTAGCTCCGAGAAGGCATCCTTCTTTTTAAACCGCGAACCGTAAAAGTTGGCCGGAGCTTCAATTTTGTAACTGTGTATTCGGAAAGCATCGACAGCGCTAAAACTTACTTCTTCGTCAGAAACAAACAAAACGGACACATGCGAAGAGCGTTCGCTTCCTTTGCGTCCTCTATCTCCCCGGGCGTGCTGCAGACCAATAGATGGCGTCTGCGGATACACTCAGTAATTACGCTGTCAGCGCCACCTGGCTTCTCTGCACACCGGTTATTAATGTGGAAGCCGAACTGCAGTGCCGCCGGCGTTCTGCAGTGCGTAAGGATGAGATTCGGGCTTGCACCGCGAAAGCAAAAGGAAAGAAAAAGATCCTTGTGCTGGTCAAATTGGACGCAGGCGGTGTGTGTGATTGAACGCGATCGATTTTTCTGGCTCACTAGTTTACAGTTAATGACATTTGAGAAGAGAACTGACAGCTGTTGGATTAGATTTTTTATTATCTCTTAAACGTCTAGCACATTTTTTCTTTATGCTATCATGCGTAGCTAAAGTTAAGTAAAGTGTTCCTGTACTCTCTCTTTAATAATAAGTGGCCCTTGAACCATTGTGAGCTCAACAAAGGGATCGCAACTTTTTTCTCGGCTTAAAGATTGTGGTTCGAGGTTAGGAAAGACGCTAGCTTCTACAACCCACAAGCGAACATGGCACAGTCTCGTGGAAAGGGGGGACAGGGAAAGGGGAGTGAGAGGTGGAAGAGAGCGGAAAGGGAACGCCACCTTCTGGAGATAAATGCCCACACCGCCTAGCGCCGTGGGTAATAGCTATGGTGTTTGCAGCGATAAATACATGGAAGCACCAACTAGCAAATGCAGTCGCAGGTATTCACAAACGTAGGCGTTATTCACTAAGATCCTCTGCGGCCTGTGGACTTTACCAACTCCAGCGGCACCTTCGTGGCGCGTAAGGCGCAGACATTAGGGCGGGCCACATAGAAAAGTATTACTAGAGAGTTTTAGCAAGTTACGGAAATACGGTACGCAAATACGGTAAGGCAGTACGGTAGCGCTCCTCCTTTCCAGTGACAGTGCGTCCCCCGGACGACAGGCGTCTCGTTAACAATGTGTAGGCTGAGAGGCAACAATGAGGCGTGACGACCCCACACTGATTTTTTAAAAAGCTTTTGGGGTGTTGGGGCACCTTACCTGGCAAAAGGTCAACGACCGGGAAAGGAACGAGCGGTACCGTCATGCGGTACCGTCATGCGGTACCGTATTTGCGTACCGTATTTCCGTAACTGGCTAAAACTCTCTATACTGCTAGGCCCTGAGGGGACGAGAGAAGGGGAATTGCTGGATGGCTTCGTTTATTTCTTAGACACAACCAATGAAACGAACAGCGCACGTGCTTACACGTCTGCAGTGCACATCTACGTGCGTACACGTGGGACAATAGTAGACGTGTTTAAATTAGAAGAAGGGCGCATAAACGTCGGCATGTAAGCGGGTTTCTGAAATACGTCTGCTCCTCTTAGGGTAACGCATGTACTCCAGTAGGGGAGCAACATATCTCTGATGACCCCTATATGTGCTCCTTCAAGGGAGCGCGTTGGATAGGAAGTATATGCCCTACTAACAGGAAGCGTAATGGGCCTATAGGGATGCGCTACCTTCATGCATGCATCAGAGCAAGCTTCATCAGGGCGACGTGTACAAATACACGCTGCTGGCAGGGCCTTATCAGATGGTGAGTGGCTATGCTCTTGTGCTTCCGAATAATAATTTAGGCTCTCGCGTTGGAAAAAAAAAATCAGCGTTCTTATATCTGTGATTAGCCGAGCATATATGGGCTCATGGGCAGGTTTAAAGAAGTACATATCTGCCACCACGGGGGAGCACATGAGCATAGGCGTGCGCAGGGTTCCCCTTCAGGGGGGGGGGGGGCAGGTTCGACGCAGCGCCCCCCCTCCCTATTAGGTCAATGTATGGGGCTGACTTTGCGCCCCCCTCTTAGGTGACTAGGGGAGGCGGCCGTCCCCCTCTGCCCCCCCCCCCACCCTCGCGCGCACGCCTATGCACATGAGCATAAATATGAGCACATGCATGTGCATAAATGGGAGCGCATGTGCATAAATGTGCTTCCATGCAGAGGCAGACATGCTGATATACTTCATTATTAGATAATCTTGGAGCGTGTATCGGTATATCTATGCCCTACCCATAGCGTGCGCACGGGGTGGGGGGCAGGGGGGGGCGAGAAGGGGGGGGTGCAAAGCCAGCCCCATACATTGACATAATAGGTAGGAGGGGGCGATAGGGGGGGGGGGGGGGCGCAAGGTCAGCCCCATACATTGACACAATAGGGAGGGGGGGGCGTTGCGACGAACCTTCGCCCCCCCCCCCCCCCGAAGTTGAACCCTGCGCACGCTTATGGCCCTACCTATAATACGGAAGCGTATGAGGCCTATTGGTTTGCGCTCCCCCCCCAAGTGAAGAGAGCGCAACCGGTGTACAACGTAGGCCACCTTTAAGTAACCGTACAATTGCGTATAACACTGTGCGCAGGGCCTGATCGGACGGCGGCGGGTGGCAGCATGCTGCTCAACGGCGTCATCGGCCGCGGGGTGTCCGGTGGCGTGGGCGGCGTGATGGCGGGCGGCAAGACGTCCCTGCTCGAGCACCGCGTCACGCTGCTCGTGTCCTTCGCGCTGCTCACCTACTTCCTGTGGATGGACGTGGCGCTGTACCACCGCATACAGAGCCTGCAGCTGGCCGGACCCTCGCCCACGCCGGCGCCCTCCAGCCTCTTCTCGCCCTTCACCGGCCTCTCGGTCAAGATGATGATGCTCGACCAGGTCAACAACTACATCCACGCGCCGCTCGCAAACCTCTTCGACCGGGTGAGCGGCCCAGTGTGCCCTATACTATCTGTTAGTGCGTTAGCATTTAGGACGGACACTCTGGCAAGAAGCGTATTCGCGTGAAGGCTATAGTCCGCAAGACATCTGGGCGCCGCCATCTTGGGCTGTTAAGTCGATGTTTTCTTGTTTTTGTATCTTTCGACGAATTAATAAGGCCATGAAACATCGTATCCCCCCAACCAAACCGTTTTCATGCGTATGCGTCTACCGTAATCTGTTCATTTATCTGTTAAATATATAAAACACAAAGGTTAACAGCCCAATATGGCGGCACTCAAAGCCGTCCGTAAAATAGTCTATATTCACTCGAATAATTTCAGCATTCTTGGCTGATATAGTGTTGGCTGTTGAGATAATGGCGTATAATTAGACATCAATAAAGGTAACGCGAATTCATTTCTCTTGCATTAACAACTAAATTCGAGCGATCTTTACAACACTGATATATTGCTTTTTTAGATGCGAAGCAGCTTATGCTCGGGGCTATGTCCGTCCCTCCCGCGTCCCTCCCGTGTCCCGCGTCCCGCGTCCGGCCACTTTCATGAAGTAGGGAAGCACCCACTATGCGAACCAGAACACTGTAATACATTATAAGGCCGTTAACCACCACTACAGTCACCAGAGTCATGGCCGACAGCACAGAGAGGCTGCTTAGCAATGGCTAGGCAGGTGGTGTGTGTCGCCCAGGTTGACTCCATTCGTTGATCTTGCTTGCATGTGTTTGGGGGCGGCTTAGTCCGTCCCCTCCTTCCCGCGTCCCACACCACCACAGCGCATGCGCGTCTCCTCCCCCTTTCTCTCCTCTAGGAATCCTCTACTCTACGGAGCGGCCCCCGCGTCCCACACCCCGACAGCGGATGCGCGTCCTCTCTCCTACGCTCACCCCGTATCTTTGCTCTAGGAATCGTCTACTCTACGGAGCGGCGCCCGGGTCCCACAGCGCATGCGCGTCCTCTCCCCCCTCTCTCCTACGCTCACCCGCTTCCTCTACACTCCTACGGTTCCCCCGTTCTCTCCTCTAAGAATCATCTACGGAGCGGCGCGCGACAGCTGGTGTGACAGCTGCATACTCCGCTGGGGGCACCGCGCTATAAAAATGACGGAGCGTGCCTCATTCTCTCTCCTGTGCAGCGCCGCGATGAGCGGCGACGTTTCTCCCGCTCAAGCTAACCATCTCCCCGCTGCTTCGCATCCACACATGGTTCCCTTTAGCGGGAGATGGGGAAGTTTTTTTATTAAGCTCGCCAACATAACATTTACACATATGGGCGTGCGCAGGGTTCTCCGATAGGCAGGGGGAGGAGGGCAAGTTTCACCGCATCCCCCCCCCCTTTCGGTCGAGTCTGCAAGAAAACCAGCTTCGGAATAAATGCAAAAATGAAAACGCCCCCCCTAGTCACCTAAGAGGGGGGGGGGGGCGCAAAGTCAGCCCCCATACATTGACATAATAGGGAGGAGGGGCGCTGCAACGAACCTTCGCCCCCTTCCCCTCCCCCCCTTCCACGAAGGGGAACCCTGCGCACGCCTATGCACCAATGTATTTATTTATACCCTTAAAAGTTTTTACACGTACCTCCCATCCCCACATTTCTTCATATAAGTAAACGCAGACATACAAACACGCACATGAATATGCATACAGGGGTTGAAATCGGACCCCCCCCCTCCCTGATTCCCCAACCGAAATGAAATTCAGGCTACGCCCCGACCGACGAAAAGCATGGCGCAGTGCCTGCTCCGTTCCCCGCCTTCTTCGAGCTGCATGGTATACTGCCGGGCATAGGCGTGCGCACGGTGGGGGGCAGAGGGGGAGGCCGCCCCCCTCTAGTCAATTAAGAGGGGGGGGGGGGATGTGCAAAGTCAGCCCCACACATCGACATAATAGGGAGGGGGGGCGCAAAGTCAGCCCCATACATTGACATAATAAGGAGGGGGGCGCTGCGACGAACTCCCCCCCCCCCCCCTGAAGGGGAACCCTGCGCACGCCTATGCTGCCGGGCACTATCGGCTCCATGGTGCACCATACGCATCGTATACAAAACAAAAACTCAGTGATTTTGAGAAACTCCTCTCGCAGGTGACCCGATTCACGGAGGTGTTCTACTTCATCACGCCGAACATGATCAGCGTGGCGGGCGTGATCAGCGCTCTGGCCGCCGCCAAGGTGGTGACGGCCGAGAGCCTGGCCATGCAGCGGCTCGCCGTCCTCTTGATGACGCTACGAACATTCCTGGATGCCTTTGACGGACAGGTGCGTGGTGTGGCACTCGGTCCAATGCCTCTGCGGCTAAGCCCTCTGCAACGACAAATGCTTTCGAAAGAACGATTCCCTACGTCCCGGCTGTACTGCGAGCGTTACGGTGCGCAACCTCTTATAGCAAAATGATTCGTGTAACGAAGCTAGTATCTTGAAAGTACCGAGTAGCTTCATTATAAAAGCATATTTGACTAGATATGTTGAAGACAGAGTCACACAGGGCATATCCTAACCACACGGCAATAATTTGTGACCGCGAATTGAAGTAATACCTACCTATCTTAGGCCGAGCTCTAACCAAAAGTGGTGCATACCGGGAGTCCGGGTTAAGTATAAACCGTACGACGTGAAGCAGCATCCGTGTGCATAGATTTAGGCGCTCGTCAAAGAAACCCCGGGTGGTCGAAGCTAATCCGGACTCCTTAAAAATCCTGAAAACAGCGCAAATTACGACACGGACAAGGGAAGGTAGAATGACTAACCACAGCTGTGGTTTATCCTTCCAACTGTAGCCAGGCGGTGGCACACCGGGCCCGTGCCCCCCCCCCCCCCCCCCCCGAATCTTTTAAATGCGAATGCATTTCTTAGTCGGGCTATGTCAGGCATCCGTTGTCCGGCGTTGTCCGCGGAGGAGGAGGATAGGTTGAGGAGGTGTCCGCGCGCCGGCAGGTGTTATCTCTCCGCTCTCACTCCCTCTCCCATAGCAACAGCTGCGGGCGCGCGCGCTTATCCTCGCCCCTAGCAACCGGAGCAGGTGGTGCGGGCGGAGTAGCGGAGAGTGACTGGAGAGGAGGAGCGCGCTCTGGTGTGTGAGGGCGCTCGCATCGCGGGAGCTCGGCGGAGCTCCCGCGTGTGTGGAGAGACTGTAGGAGAGGGTAGGTACAGTGCTTCGCCGCTCCTTCTCTCGCCGTTCGCTCTCTCTCCTCCCTGCGCCCCACTCTCCCGTCCGCTCGCTCGCGTACGTATATATAAATGGAGTGAAGCGCGCGCGAAATGCATTCGCATTTCCTCACGATTCCCTTCGGGGAGGTGGGGGCATTTTTTTTCGCTATGGCATACAAGGCGAAAAATGGCCATTTCAAGGAGGTACCCTCCCTCCCCCCCCCCTGAAATCAAGGAGGTGCCCCCCCCCCCCCCCAAAAAAAAAATTTCTGGCTACGCCCCTGCTTGTCCGTGTCGTAACTTGCGTTGTATTCAAGATGTTTAAAAACTGTTACAAGCTTAGCCCAGCTGTCAATTTTTCTAGATTATAAGCCGGAGTCGCACGAGATTATAACAGTTATATAGCCTGCGTTTCTTTTCTTGCTTTGAGCCTGCGCGCCCGATACCTCGAGGTGTCGAACGGCTCGTTATCAGCGATCGTTTAAGTTAGGTTAGCCGCCGAGCTTAGCTTATCTTCAGGTTACGAACCTCCTGCCGGTCGCGAAGGTCAGCTCCTAGGGTACTGTAGATTGGCTTACTCTACGAGCCTCTCGTGGCTCCTTGCAGGTTGCCCGTTCCCGCATGGGCATCGTGCGGCTGATGTCCATGCGGCAAACGTCGGGCTACATGGTGGACGGCGTGGCCGACTTCATCGGCTTCGCCGCCTTCCTGGCCGGCTGCTTCCTGCACTTACGTCGCCGGCTGCTCTCGTCCAAGCACTACCTGCCCATGGTGCAGCTCGAGAGCGTCGACAAGTCTCTGCCCAACGGTACGTACTGTAACGACGTGGAACCGACGAGCACACGGAGAACCACAAACAAATACGCTTTATCAATCACTGAAAAGACTGTCATGTCTTCTTCGTCCCTGCGCTCGGCCGAGAACACTCGCGCCCAGTGGCGTAAATCCAGAAAAACACATGGGGGGGACACATCTTGCCATGGCAGGCCATTTTGTTTTCATAAAAGTTGTAGGTTATATTAGGAGCGAAGCAACAGGCCGGCACCCCGCCGTCGCCATCGCCGTTGGAGCTCCCTGGCACGGTGCCAGCAGAGGCGTCTGCTCCTCACGCGGGAGGATAAATGAGCTTTATGAGCGCTGGAACGCGGATGGCGTCTGCACAATGCGCAAAGAGCGAGAATACGAACGCATGCGAAACGGGGGAGGCAGATTAGTCTCCCTCTCCCTCTTTCTTCGACTGCCTTCTCCCCTCAAACCGGCGAACGTGCGAAGCCATCGCTTCACCCTGTCGTCCGCCCAGTGGTTGGTCCGTTGCCTGGACAATGAAACGCCGCGCGCCGAACGCCGCGTGCGTCCCATTTCTAAGGAGCTTCGCTCATTGGTTGTATTCGTACACGGAACTACTGCTAGCTTTTTTACATATGTAAAAAATTGAAATTATGCCTTGAAATCATATTGAAAACAGAATTCTGTTACGTAATTGCATTGTTCTGTTGAGTCTTTTCTGAAACCGATCGAGCGGCAGTTGCGATTCCAATAGCCTCAGCCGAACGTTTATAGATACTATAAACGTTGCCTCAGCCGGTACACGCGACAAAAAAAAAAAAAAAAAAGGAAGGCAATAATAAAGTTGGAACGCGTTATGCTCAACTGTTAAGCCATTCAGATATATGATGTTTGAAAGAGAAATTTCAAGGGGGTCACTTCAAATGGTGTCCCCCCCCCCCCCCCCCAACCTGAGCACAAGGGGGGGGTCAGGACCCCCCATGACCCCCCCCCCCCCCCATGATTTACGGCCACTGCTCGCGCTGTTTTGTTGTCGTCGCCATTGGCACATACGCGCGGCAGTATGTACGCCTGCAGTCAGTGGCGAGCTTAGCACGCTGGGGGGCACGTGGTTGGCGTATACACCAACGAGTCGACTCGCCGCACTCCCCGTCGCAAGGGTCTACCTGCGGCTACACAGAGGGACCTCCTGTTTCCCTGCACGGCACCACACCCAGGTCTTCAGGACGGTTCTTCGCTTCCCTTGGGGATATTGGACTGGAAAAAAAAGAAAACAGCCGCCCGCCGCGTCCTCGGTCATGGACGCCATTTCTCTTCTCCTTCTCCTCTTCACATCTTTATTACCCTCTCCACTCCCCGACAGGCGCCGAGCCGTGCTTCCCAACAAGGGCTGCAGAAGTTGCGTCTCATTCTCTCCTCAACCTCTCCTCCTCCTCCTCAACACTGCGACAGCGTGGTTGGTTGATTGATGAAATGGCATGGATGGGTGTATGAATTGATGAATGGCAATACAATGGAATAGATGTATGTGAACAGGTGGGGAATGAATTTAGATGGAATGGGTGCGATGGGAATGGAATGAATGAGTAATTGAATAGATGGCACTGTATTTAGATCGAAGGTGTTGAAAGGGAGTTGGATAAGAATGGAATGGAATTGTGATGAATGGGAATTTAACAGATGGGAATGCATTGAAATGGAAGCGGTGGGATGGGGTTGGATGGCAATGGAATGGATGCGAATTGAATAAATGGGAGGGATTTAGGTGGAAGAGGTAGAAATTGAGTTGGATAAGAACGGAACGAATGGAAATTGAATGGATGAGAATGAATTCAGATGGAATAGGTGAGAAGGGAGTTGGATGGGTATGGAATGAATGGAAATGGAACGGAGCCACTGGCAACATACTTGAGAACTTTTTCTTGGCCTAGTTCAGGGGTCTCAAACTCACCTCAGCCAACGGGCCGCAGTCGCGCAATGTAGTCCCGCAAGGGCCAGGTCAGTGATGCATGTAGAAACGGGGGGGGGGGGGGTGGAAGGTTGTACAATTTGCGAGAAGGCGCTGTCATTTGAAACGAAACTTTCCCATATCTCATGTGCAGGTCATTTCTGAAGGAGATTAGGTGCCAGGATTCCAACATATCAATACCGATCTCCAATGTGACTCAAATCAGGACGCTGATTGTGAAATATAGTTTCCGTTTCATGGTTATGTTTCAAAACAAGGGGAACACGTAGGATGCCTCTTTGAGACCATGCCTTAAACCAATCGGGTCTGTGTAGCTCACGAACATACTATAAAAAAAATCTAAGTGATGTGCGGGCCGCGGGCCAACCGAGAGCCTAGCGGGCCGCGTGTTTGAGACCCCTGGCCTAGTTGATATTTCTTACCGTATGGCATTTTGGCGCTAGTAAAGACAACACAGACAAGAAAGACACGAACACGACGACATGGGCCGACAGTTGGAAGTGCCGCCCATGTCGTCGTGTTCGTGTCTTTCTTGAGCTGTGTGTTGTCTTTACTAGCGCCAAAATGTCATTCAGGAGCCACTGGCGTAACCGGAGTGGGGGGGGGGGGGGGGGTGCAAGCCCGTTTTGCATGTGTGTATATACACACACACGTAAAAACGCACGCACGAACATGCATAAAGTATGGTGTAACCCCTCCCCCCCCCAAAAAAAAAAAAAAAAAAAAAAAAAAAAAAATTCTGGCTACGCTGCTGGAACGGGGCAGACGGGAAACTGCTGACCGCGCTGTTAATTAACTGTAGCCCTGGCATAAAAGTTGTAGTTCTGGCTGTTATGCCTGCCTGAATCACGGCGCGCAGCCACTTTTTTTTGTTTTTCGTCGGGCTGTGCATCTAAAGAGATGAACTCATACTTTCGCTCCACTACGCTCCCACCTCGCCTCCGCCCTTCACTCCATCAATGAGCGGCAAACTCTGCCACTATACAGGCGTGCCTTACTGAAAAGACAGCTTGCGGGCGTTCACGGCCGAAGTTCGCCAGGATGCTTCGTGATGCAAGGCCGGCCCTGATTTACAGCGTAGCAGCCAAGGGCGTCCGCAGAACTTTTCGCAGGGGGGTGCATCCGCAAGAGGGCGTGGGGGGGGGGGCATGTAGTTCTTGCAGCGTTTTTTTTTCAGTTGCCGTGGCATGAAAGGCAAGATTATTCGATAGCGTGTAACGTGGGAAATTGAATGCCAATACTGAAGGCCAGGGCCTAGGTGTGCTAACCAAGCTGTGTAGCTTAATTGCTACTGCATAGAAAAGTATCTGAAATACCAAGGGGGGGGGGGGGGGCAGCCGCCCACCCTTGCACCCGTCGATCATTGCATTATCGCGGCCTTTTTGCTTAGGTGTTCTACTTCTCAGCGGTACATACAACGTGGCTGCGATTCCCGGCCGCGTGGCGGTTGCGCTTCGACGGGTGCTCGAAAAAAAAAGTATAAAAAAAAGGAATGCATTTATGCAATTTATTAAGTAGATTTCAATGCGCGTTAAGAACCTCAGGTGGTCAAATCCCGAAGCTCTCCGCTAACGTATCTCTCATGCGCCTTGTCTGTTGCTTTTGGGCATTAAAGGGACACTAAAGGGAAACGACGAATCGGTTTAGTTTGATAAATTGTACTCTGAGAACTCTAATGTGATTAGTTTCACCACCATAGGTTAATAATAGAGGAGAAAAATCAAGGTTAATGATTCATTTTCGAACTTCGCGCCGAAATCTTCCTGCGTGACGTCACGGATCTCAAAGTGAATTTTTCGTATTCTCGCGTCATTGGCTCGACGAAATTTTCTGAAACTTGGTACGTTAAGTCCATGGCCCCCCTCAGAGGACAATGCACTTAATTTTTTTTTATTATTAGAAACTACGGAGGACCTAGTAGACGCCGTCAGAACTTATGACGTCATCGCGTTTATTGCGGGAACTTCAAGGTGGCGTCGCCAACCCCGCATTTTCTTTTCGCGCGCTTTCTCGCTTACCAAGCGTCCTCTCGCGGAAGGCTTGGTGACTTTGGTATGGTGTGTGGGGTCTGCGAAATGATAGCGCCGCTCTCTGGAGCACACGGAGACAGTAGACACGGTCGAACCACACCAACATCGTGTACATTTATTCAACTACTTTTACATCAACGAGCTCGCTAGCCGAATCAAGAACATCACTATAGTGATCAACACGCTAAAAAACAACCTTATACAATGTTCAATACAACAACGCTCAAGCAAACAACAAGGTACCGCGAATGCGGCGTCGCCGACGGGCGACTCACCACGAGGGATCCACGGGAAACGACCCGCGGTTGCCGTCGACCCCATGGACCCACCGCAGGAGACGTCCGTCCACGCCAGCCGCCAAACGCCCAAGAAAGTCTCGCTCCTGTTTTCTGTGCGGCCACCTATCCTCGCCGCCGGGCGGCGCTGCTGGCGCCACCGCTAACCCTAACCAGCGCGAAACACAGCGCCACCTTCCGCTCGGCGGCTGTTAACCCAAACTGCGGCTTATCCGCGAGGCGCGCGTGCGCCACGAGGCGCAAACGACCTTACAGGGGGGTGATAGCACCCCCCACAGGTGGAAGAGTAATGCGCTAATATGAGAAAAATCGTTTTTCTCTTTAGTGTCCCCATTGAGTCTCATGGCTAAATTTCAAATAAAGGCTACAATTCGCCCTTCTTTTTTTTTTCAAATTTCTGCAGAAACCGCAACGCTTCTGCCCAACGTCAGTGCTACGACGTGAATTTCAAGATAGTTGCTATGGTCGAATATTTAGGCGAAAGCCTTTAATGTCTCATGCTCACGTCCGTCCATCTGTCCGTCCGTGCGTCAGTCCATCCGTCCGTCCGTGCCCTGGCACGGTGCCAGGTGGCCACCGGGGTGCGCCAGAGGACGCCAGTCGCGTCGGACTCTACAGCGCTCGCGCTTTGCTTGCGTAGCGTCGCTGTGCCCAGTGTGTCCAATCATGCAAGAAGGGAGACGCGCGCATCGCGTTTCATTGTGACCGACCCCGTCTCAATGGGCACAGGCGTTTGCCGAACGCTTTGGAATTTACGAAGTGTCCTTCAATTTTTTCAGCGCATTTTTGTGCGGATGAAAGTTGCCATTACTCAATAGGCTGTTGTCATTAATGTCCTTCAGAATGCATACTGTTCTCTTGTCGACAAAATTTTAGTTCTGAAAAAATGCTGTCCAGATCTGAAAAGGCGTGAGCTAGATAGCGAAGGTAGTTGAAGTTGGCATAGCCACCCATTATTTATTTGTCCTTTTTCAAAAACTTTTAGCTTAATTGTCTTTAATTAATTCTGTAATTGACTAGAAGGGGAAAAAAGCCAATAGTGAGTGTGGATTTTCGCATGTGATATATATTTTTTTTTAATGTATGAAAATGTAATTCACAGATCTAACTTTTTAGCTAAATATTCCTTCCTAGCCTCACATTTCATGACTGAAGTTCCAATCACGAAAGTACAGCAACTGTCCAGCGATCATGAAACTAAATAGTAGATCAAAGTTGGGCCAGCTGACTGAATCTTCCAAAGAAAAAAAGAGAGAACGCTGGCACCAAATATTAAATTACTGCCTGTTTCATTTGAAAGATGTTACATTAAAGATTCAAGCATCAGACTGCATATAAACAAAAAATGCAACGATGTCGCATAGGTGTCGTATTTCTCTAATCTATTTCCACTTCAGGCGCTGTGTGGACAATTGTACACATAAATTTTATAGGTGCGTCATGCATCGCGCGTGCCTTCAAATGGCTTGAAACGCAGGTCAGGCTTCCTGAGTGGAAAACTAATATTTATTTAACTTCATTGTGCTGCGTATTGCTGCAGAGGATTGCTGGAGACACTACCATGTTCGACGATCGTTCAATGTGCCGCGTTCCAGGACCGAAGTCAGGAGTATTTTTTTTCTTTGCTCGAAATGAGTACAACCAAAAAACAAACTGTGTGCGCATTTTGGGGCCTAATATTTGATTCTTTTTATGCAAGGATTGTAGCTGACTGATTGCAGGCTAATTAGGTATTTAATTACTCGCTAATTAACATTAATTACTGACAATCGCACAAAACAACACATTCCTTCATTTTCTTTCTTGGAAGGCAATACTGAGTGCCTCGGAATCATGCCATGCGAATTTGACGCATTTGTAGACTGCATCATAATTCGTGCCTGAAGGGGATATACGAGCTAGTCTTTCTGATGAACGCAGCAGCTACTGATATGTGAAGGGCCTAGGTGTGTTGTTTTGTCTTTCTTCAGTCCTCTTGCTTGTGCTGTATTTTTGTTGAAATGTTGGAACTGCAGACCTCCGAAACAAAGAATTATTGCCTCTGTAGCAACTCAGATATCCCCACTCTGCAGGCGGTTCATCTTTCTCGGTGGTTCAGCACCCGGCTAAGAGGATAATGGTCGTGGTGCTCTGTCTCGGCGCCCAGATGGCCATCAGTTGCGTCTTCTGGGACCGCTACATCAACGAATATCACATACTACTGGAGACGCCCGGCTCCAGGAAAGAGGTGCGTAGTTGACACTCAGGAAGAATGAACGAGGGTTAAGGAGGATGTGGGGTTCAACTTTCATTTATTTTGCCATTCTTGAAGTTCTGACATGTCTTCGTTTTTTGTGTCAGGAGGGGTGGGCGGATGAGGGCTGCTATTGGATGGGCACAGGAGGCAAATTGTCAAAGAATCCGCATGTGCACTTTAGAGGCAGTTCTTGCATGCAGAGCAGGTGTCTCAAGCTCACCTCAGCATGCAGGCCGCAGTCGCGAAATTTAGTCGCGCCAGGGCTGGAACATTAAAGAAAGCTTAAGTGCGGAGGGGGGCGGGGGGGGGATGAGAGGGTTGAACGAAATGTCAGCCAATGTTGCCGTCTTAAAGAAGAAGTCCCTTCCCAGTCTCATATATGGGTCATTTCTGAAAAGAATTGGGTCTCAGAACTTGAGAAACATTGATACCGATCTCCAGAATGACTGAAGTACGGACACAGATTCTTAAATAGAGTTCTTGTTGTGTGGTTATATTTTATATATTTCAACTCATGATTACATGGAGTGCCCCACAATAAATATAGGGACAGAGGCAGGCACATGCAGGCCGCGAGCCACATGCGTGTTTGAGACACCCGATGCAGAGGCTATGTGGATATTGGCAAGTCCCTTATCGAGTGTCTGGTGAGGTTTTAAAGGCCTCACTTGTCAAAGCTTTAAGGGGGCTTGCAAATACGGAAAAGAAAACTCGGCTGAACACAGCTTCCAGTGTCATCCCACTTGGGATATCACCAGAGGTTATCTTTTTTAAATAGCATTCATGAGGAATAATCACAGTTGAGACTTCTCAGCTGCCATTTTGGCATTAATTTTGATGAAACAGCACATTACATGATGAGGAACAAGAAAAGACGTACACAGCACATGGGCTGAACTCGCAACTGAAGTTTATTTGAAAAACACTTATAATATATTTGCATAATAGTAACATGTGGTATGCGATACAGAGTGAAATAGAAGTAGGAATAGAAGTAGTTTGAACGAAGTACTGACGTGCCTTGCCAACGCTGGCCTTCAGCTGAACACGAAAAAGTGCCATTTTGCCAGTAAGACAATTAAGGTCTTAGGCCACATTGTGAGTAAAGACGGCGTTCGTCCTGATCCTGATAAGGTATCGGCGGTTCTTCACTTTCCCCGTCCCGAAAGGACCAAAGACTTACGCAGTTTCCTTGGACTGGCTTCCTACTTCCGCCGATTCATACGAGACTTTGCCTCAATAGCGGCACCTTTGCACAAATTGCTCAGTTCCGGTGTTCGCTTTGAGTGGTCTCCCGACTGCGAAGCAGCGTTTAGCCATCTGAAAAATGCCCTCACAGCTGAACCAGTACTTCGCTATTTCGACGAAACAGCACCCACACTCCTGCATACTGACGTTAGTGGTCACGGCATCGGCCGAAGGGCATTGCAGTAGAAACAGAAGTAAAATGGAAATAGAACTTGCCCAACTTACCATCTCGATGGAGCCATTTTGGAAGTTTGCAAAAACCTTTTAGACACAGCATACACGCACAAAAGACTTGTGAAGACGGTCAGGTTCAATATTCTGAACCTTGTAACTGACTGAAAGAGCTGTGAAAAGCCTTCAGCCACATCTAAATATCCTTGTGTGCCTTTCACCTGATGCTCTTCTTGACTTATGCACGCACAAAGCAGCATGGATTTCTTGATGATGTTCTAAGCAACATCACCACCACCTGCGTTGACTTTGGGGCTGAGGAAAACATGTACTTGCCAGAAATCAGCGGCATTCTGAACATGGTGCAGGTGGGGAGCAAGGGCAGATGGCCGTGTCACAGCATTTGATGTGGCTGTCACTGGCACTGGTTGTTCCATCTTCTTCCCATCACCTGTTCTTCCTCAACAATCTCATCTCTTTCACAGGACTAATCAAAGACACAATATCCAAATAATTGTATGGATGAAATTGGTATGAATTAGTTGTACTTGGGACATTGTGAAGAAGTTAGAGAGGGTCTGAGGGAAGATGACGAAGATGAGGGTGTCTGGATAAAGAAGATGGCTGACACCACAGCCTAGCCCAACTGTGTATTATTACATTAGTCATTAGAGTGCACATGATAGAGAGTGTGAGTTGTGAACTGTTGTAAAGTTGTGAGTTGCAATAGGGAACTCAGTCTTCTGCACTTTATTAATCTTGATATAATTGATCAGGATGTAGGGACGTGCAGTAGTTTCCAGAGTTCAAAAGCATAACCATACTAGGTGTGCATGTGCAATGCAGCAAAGCAAAATATTCTTTTGGTTGATTAACGTAAACTGTTGATTAAAGTAAACTGTTCCTTCTTTCAGAGTGAATCACAGGTAAGTTGCGCAGTGTTGCATGTAAGTAAACCGCATTGACTTGGAGCCATGATAAAAAAGAGCTAAGCCTTTTCATTTAGGAAAAATAAACCTTGTGGTACTCTTTGTTTACTACTAATCATTAACTATTGGTCATGCGAAGCAGAGTACACTGGTTATTATCAGGTCAGTAAAGCTGTATGCAGTGTCACACATGCGCAGTCACTCTTTAGGAGGAAGGCCACTTGGGAATGTTGGTGGCTCTTTTTGTGCCTTGAAACAGCTGAGTGACTGTATTTTGAATTGATGCGAAGTCATTGAAAAAAGCAATCACTTTGAAACCCCCTACTTTACCTGAATTTCTGTCTTTGTTTGGTAGTCCCTGTCAATCATGCATGGCACAACTTGTGACTGAATACCTCGTTGGAAGTGAAGGGGTGGCCAAACAGTGATCTCTGGAAGTCATGACATCAAAGTAATGCTCAATGTGATGGGATAGTCTGCTGTTTCTTTCTGTTCACATTACAGCCAATCAGCTAGGGTGGTTTTCTTTGGTCGCCTCCATATCGAAACACTCAATACGTTTAAATAGATGGATAAAATGCAACTTTTTGAGCACATCAAATACGACTTAGGTGTGCATTTGAAGCAATGCAAAATAAACAGTATATCTTAAACTGGCCACCTCTCTCTTCAGTCAGTTTAGCTGTTTTGAGCAGGCAGTTGACTAAACCGCATTTTGCTCTGTCATTTGCTAGTGTATCAGTGAATTAAACTTCTAACGTTGTATCCCAACCATGCCTGAGGAGCTATGCTGTATAGTCAAAGCTTCCTGTGTTGTCAATATTTACCATGTTTGCATTCTGAGCCAGTTGGAGACATTGGTAAAGCCATTTGGAATCCCCACCCCACTCACGCCAGCACTTTGCAGTGAGGAAATTAGGTAGTGCTCTCTTGTCCCCCCCCCCCACCCACGGTGGTGATATTCTGTTAAACTCATGATTAGAGAAGGTGCAGCTGCCTTATGACCCAACCAGACTTTACAAAAAAGCAAATCCAACAGTATGAGGAGGATTTGACACTTTTCAGGGTTGCCCTCATGGTTTTCGACGGAGAGTTCTCATATTGCTATAATCAGAAACCATGGTTTACTTTCTTTCCATGCGCTTGCTAACCGGACGGTCAGTCAACCAATGCATGCTAATACACTCAAACCTCATTATAACGAAGTTGCATCGTACATGAAAATAAGTTCGTTATATCCGAAAATTCGTTATAAAGGTATATTCCTAGTACTGTATCTGTTGCAAGAGTACTTTTCATTTACTTCGTTATAACCAATATTTCGTTATATCCGGGTTCGTTATATCGAGGTTTGAGTTAGTGATCTGTTCATCCCAAAGTGAGCTTTCGAGAATAGTTCCTCAAAGGTGCTCACATCGAGGGGGGACAGTCGTAGTGTCTGTTGCCAAGGGCAATAGTTGCTATGTGCACTAGTTTATGAGCTGTGTGAACACCACGTGTGGGCATTTGCTTTTTTTGCATCTGCATTCCGGCTTGCTAGTGCTACCAAATACCTCATGTTGCAGAGAGTTCTCCTTTCATAACTTTTCATGCTCATCAGACACTATCTGTGTGATGTGTTGTGCATCTAATTTGTGGTTGCTCTGGTAGCTGTTACCAGAGAGAGAGAAATGACCCCTGCCACCTTTCTTTCTTTTTATTCTGCTTTCTTTTGGCTTGCAGGCTGCTCAAACAGAGGTGCTGCGTTCTTCCATGATGTGGATCATTATGTGGTTCTGGCGCATCGCCAATGCTCACGCGCTGATGCAAATGTTCCTCTTTGCAATCTTCATCAATCGTATGTGGGTGAGTGTCGCATATGTGCCAAAGGAAACGAGCAGTGGTGTGGCTTACTTTGTGGCCCTAGCCTCATTTTCGATTATCCAGTTTGTGAGCATTGTCAAATCTGATGTAATGCACTGAGCTCGGAATTCGGAGATCGTGTCTGGTGTGATTCTCGTGCACCAGCTCAAGAACACAATGTCAATGAGGAAGCGCTAGCCTGTTTTTTTTTTCAACTGTAATTACGGTATGTGGTACTGGGAATGAATTTGAGAGTATTTCAACTGTTAAGAAAAAAATGAGACGAATATTGTCATGCCACGAATGGAGTACTACAGGACAGCCTTATGATGCACCCTCATGACCTCTTATGCAGTTACTGACTTCCGTGGTTTCATCCTATATCGATTTTTTTATCACGTCCGAGTCTTACAGGTTGTGAAAAGCTACAACATAATGCCATGTGTAGTTTTTTGTCAACATAGCGTGTCACCACATGCTTGTTCTTTATTTATTTATTTACGGTAATTAAATGTGTAAAGAAACAACAAGATAAGTCTTTTTCGAGTCGGCCTTAGGGTGATGCATCATGGATGAATTTTTCCTCATAAGGCACTCCAAGAAACATGCCTAATATGCCTGCATCCATTCATTGTAGCACCGTGTGGGATAAGTAGAGATGGTTTTGTTGCACAAAGAAGCTAAGAAATTGGCCAGAACGGTGTGTTGGGCAGGAGCAGCTTTTCAAGCATTGGGATAGCTTGAGTCTGGTGGGTGGAAGGGAGCAAAGTGCAGACGAAGGTGACAACACTTAAGTGGGCTTAGCTTGTGCGTGTAAGAATAGAAACTTTGGGAAGCCCACATTGACTAAAGCCATATGTCGAATTCGCTCCTTTAAAAGTCACTAACTGCCTATACTAACTATATCCCCTTGATGTGCAACGTCCACATATGTGGACACAACTTGTTTTTGCCAGTTCTTTGGACTATAGTGGCTAAGAAAGAGCAAAATACATTGTGCATAGGATGAACTGAGCCTTCAGTTTAAACACTGTGTCGTTCTTTGACCACAATGTGCTGCATATGACCGCAGCCGACCACTTTGATGAAGGCACTACGATGTTCGATGGCTTGGTCGATGTGCTGCAATCCAAGACGAACATTGAAAGTATTATTTTTCTTTGCTTCAAATGAATACAACCAAAAAACAAAATGTGCATGCATTTTGAGCCTACGATTTCATATTTTTTAGGTAGTGTCTATATTGCCGGCTGCCGGCCAAGTATATCTCGTTCGACCGGATGCCGGCAGTTCTTTCCTATTGGCTGCCTGTGACTTCTCTGCGGGACAGCCCACTGTACTGCCTGTATGCCATCAGCTGTCCCACGTGTAGTTGGTAACTGCGCTCCACGTGAACGTGTGGCTCTTTTTCTCGTCGCTGCCACTTGTCAACACAAAGTGCCGCCAGATCTGACTGGCCTTATAGTGACGGCAGGTAAGGAAAGGCGCTAGTAAAACTGGCCTTATAGTGAGCAGTCGCTCAAAAGTGAGAGCAGGTTGCGCTATACTGAGTCAGCGCAGCAGGCGCGCTAGTTAAAACAGTAGGAGAGCGAAGCGATCCGCGATAGAGAGAGCAGAAGTTACCTCTCCGGAAAACCGTCGACGTATAAATCTGGCGGCAGTCTGGCCCAACACTGACCCCCCAAATCTGGCAGCAGACTTCTGCGACACCAAACAGAACCCTGCCTGCGATTATACATGATTGCTGTTTGCTCCGTGTTTGTATCCTCGTAATGAAGCACAAAACAAGGAACTTTGCGCAGCCACGCTTCGATCAAAACCAAACCAGAACAGCCAGTGTGCCGGCAGATAAGTCACATGGTTACGGGCAGCCAATAGGGAAAAACTGCCGGCAACTTTTCTTCCGGGATAATATGCCGGCTGCCGGCACTATAGGAGCGGCCTATTTTTTATGTAAGAATCAAAACGAGTGACTGCAGAATAATTAAAGCATTAATTATATGCTAATTAGGATTAATTTCTAAAACTTGCACAGAACAACATAATGCTTCATTTTCTTTCTTGCAATGTAATATCCAGGGCTTTAGAATTATGCTGTGCAAATTTGGCACATTTTCAGACACTTGGTCGTAATTCACGCTTCAAGGTGATATGTGCAAGAGATATGGGGTATCAGCATAGGCGTGCGCACGAGGGGGGCAGCTGCCCCCCCCCCCTCCCTAGTCTCCTAAGAAAGGGGAGTGCAAAGTCTGCCCCATACATTAGACTTAATATGGAGGGGGACACAGCGATGAACCCTTTGCCCCCCCCCCTGCTGGGGAACCCTGCGCATGCCTATGGGGATCAGTACCCAGAACCTCCATCAATTGTTTGATAAATGAAGCACTTATTGTTCGGGAGGCTATTTACAAGAGCACTTACCACTCCAGCTGATAAGATTGCATGTGCCATCATCTTCATCAGGATGATTCTTCCGCTATTATTCAATGGTTGCATTATGCTTATTATAAGGATGTCAGGTATCACAAAAGTGTTGTTATTTCGAAGGCACTTTTATTATATAACCAGTTTCAACTGTACATGAATTTCTGAACGAAATGTAAATTATGTTTTTATTAACTATTGTATGTGAATTTCAGGAGTTCCTGCTGTGGATTCAATACATTGGATTTGCGGTGCTCGGGACTCTGGTGGTCTTCACAGAATTTCATTTAAGGAGTGTAAGTGGGATTTAAAAAAAAATCTCTAGGAGATTATGCAAATCTGGTGCAATGACCAATGCATGATTCATGCACACAGCTGTCATTATTGTTGCATAAGGTTTGCTTTCTCTGGCACCTTACAGCCCAAATCTGCATTCGATCGACATTGCTAAAGATGCTATAATTGCTCTATTAAGGGGGTATGGTAGTGCAAATGGATCATCTTGGTTTCAGCTTTATATCTCAGGGAACTTTTCCACATTTTTTTGTAAAATTTTGCGTGCTCAAAAAGAAAGCTTCTGGACTTTTCTTGGTGCGATTTTGACCCTGTAGCTCTTGTTACTAACCTTTATTGAAGTACCAAATTTAATACTGGGGTGTAAAGTTAACGTACCATTTTCTCAGAAAAGAAAAACAGTATGGCCATGAAATGTGGCGCACTGATTCCACGTGGTAGTGGCATTAACACCTAGGTCTAAAAACAGGTTGCTTCATTTATCTCACACACACACAAAAAAAATATTGTCATTACATGCCATGTGCCATAACAAAGACTGTCACGATTCGGGGCACAAGTGGAAGCTCCTCCCAAGATGTGGCATGGGGGGGTGGGCCTCTGGTGTATGGCCTGTGCCGATCACTCGGTATGAAGGAGTCAAGGGCCTTTTCCAAACAAAGAACAAAAAGCTTTAATAATGCGTTTGAACAGAGATAAAAAATATTTCCAAACAAAGAAAGATATTTCCAATGAAGAGAACAGTTAACTTCAAAACAAAGGTGAACTAGTTATATATTCCACAATTATTGTGAATGGATGCAGCATGCATGAAAAGTTCAAATATGTAACGACAATGCGCAATATTGAATGGAGGACCAAACAGCAAGAGCTGAACCAATAATTAGAGTTCACATTCCACCAAGTTCAAGTGAATCATATACGTAACCGGACGCAGCAGAGTCCTTCAACACCGGCGCCATTCATAAGTGACCCTTGAAGCTGGCGAGACGGGTCGGTGGAGGCTCCACAATGACTGGGGGGTGCTGGGTTTCCGGACATTGTTATTCGCGGCGTTGTGTCCCTGTGTGGGGTCTCGTAATGAGCGCGCCGCTCTCGGAACAAGGGAGACAGCATACACGGTCGTACCAATCCAACATCGTGTACATTTGTTGAACTACTTTTACATGGCGAGCTCGCTAGCCGAATCATAAATTGAACAATCATTATGCCAATACACTCAATCAACATAGCAGCAAACACAAGGTAACGCGAAGGCGGTGTCGCCCACGGTCGACTCACCACGAGGGGCCCGCGGGAGACGACCCGCGCGGTGCCCTCCCCACGGACCCACCGCAGGAGCCGCCCGTCCACGCCAGCCGCCAAACGCCAAAGAGACCAACTTTTCCCGCGCGCCCATCCAGCCTCGCTTCGCCGCCGAGCGGCGCCATTGGCGCTACCGTGCTAACCTTAACGATGATGATGATAAACACCCGCGCGAGCACAACGCCACCTTCCGCTCGGCGGCTGTCAACTCGATCTGCGGCTTATCCGCGAGACGCGAGCGCCATGAGGTGCAAACAACCTTACAGGGGGTGATAGCACCCCCCACACCTGGGAGTAGCCCAGCATGGATCTCTTCTCCAGAAGCATGGTTTTGCATGGTTTTGCTCCTCAGTGTGTATTATTTTTTAGTAATAAAATAAAAAAAATTGTCTTTTTTTTTTTGGTCGATCTACCCTTAAAGCATAACAAGGAAAGGATGCACCAGAGTTACCTGCAGCGCATTGACAGTAGCTGTCATGATATATTTCACCTACAGATGCTCTTCCTCGTTTTTTTGGCAAGTGCCATGTTTATCCCTTTGTGGCAGTGCATCCTCATTTAGGGATGCGACTTACTTTTGTACGCTCTTGGCAAGGAAGAAGCCATAAACAATGAGCTAATGCTTAATTAAGCATTATTGTTTCCTTAGGTTCCTTTAATCACTTTAGTTGAAGTGTTTTGCTACAAACGATCAGTTTGGGTGAAGGCGGTACCATGTTTAACGAGATGTCCGGATGTCGGGTTGTTTCAGCAGGAATGTCAAAATATTTTTATCTCTTTAGGAATGCTCGCTGCCAGCTGATAACTTCTGCATGTAATTTGAGGGGATTGAATTTGGCTTATGAAGGAACATAGCATGACTGACTGTACAATAGTTAATAGCCCAGTGTCCAGTGTCCCGGTGATAATGTCCAGTGTCCCAGTGATATGCCCAGTGTCCTACATATAGGATGCTTCCTTTGATGCACTCTAACATCACTACTATTTCTTTAGCTGATGACTAGTGCCACCTACAGCGCATTAAGCAGGTCTCATTCTCAACGTATGCAAGCCTACACGTTGCTTGCTTTTCATGCTGCCACATGCCGACCGCTTTCTCCGGGCAAACGCATGGTTTGTACGAAAGACGTCATGGACCGCACCGACCACATTGTTGTCCCTCAGAGTAAACAGACAAGGTGTGCTCACTGCCATGAGAAGACAACCACTCGCTGTGAGAAGTGCAATGTCGATGTGCACGTGAAATGCTTCAAGGCTTACCACACCCGCACATAGCACCCCTAATGCCCAGTGTCCTATATGTAGGTCGGCTTGAAAAACAGTGTTGCGTTTACCTGGCAGTAAATAAAAAACTTATGTTTTCTTTTGAGGGTAGAAGTGCACCTTTTGTGAAAAAAATATTTGTTTTTGTCATTTTTTCTGAGTTTGGGCATATATGGGTTAAATAATTGTTTACATTGTAATTACAATTAATTTCTGAAAACACACTGTAATTTATTTGAACACTGCCACTTGCTTTAAATTTCGGTTTAGAGCCTTGGCATCAAATTACATAAATTATGTAAATGCACCAATAAACAGTTGATCATAATATGTGTCACAAAGGGTTATTATATCTCTAGCCAAGTTTTCCTTATATTATACTTGCACTTACGTTACAGATCTTTTTGTTTTGTAGAGTAGCTTCTGCTCTCCATTTTGCACACTGCATTGAAGTGACGCATCAGCTTATGTTGTATAAAACTCTGTGCCCGCCTCTCAGTTCAATCAATTAATCAGTCGATCAATCAATCAATCAATCTCTTTGCAGATCCGGAGCTACCTATTATGAAAAAGCATGTGGCATGGAAGAGGAGAGGCAGTTCAATGTGAAGGCCTAGTCACCATTCACTAGACGCGCTTCCACAACACATTTGCAAGCGGACTAGACTCGAGGCAACTGTGTTCGCCCCCCCACCGCCTCTTTCGAATGCTTTCCGCATCTTCCCTCATCCTTTTTCTTCAGCGGTGCTTATTTTTCTATGCTGCAAGAAGCAGCGTTAGTTTGGTGCTGCACCCGGACGCATTGACTGCAAGCCCCTGCATTGGGAGTGACATTGCGACGACCCGCCCAAACGCGAAGCTCCGCTCCACCATGTGGCGCGGGACTTCTTCTTTCATTATTGTGTGTAATTTTTTGTTCATCTAACTCGATGCTACTGTCTCACATAAGCGATCATTGTGGGGGGCGTTGGTTTTAGTTCGCTCGATAGTTGTCTCGTACTTTATGACGTTGTATCTCCGCTCTGTTCTAAATGCTTCCTTTTTTTTTTCTTCTCTGCTTTTCACATACTGCAACATTCCAACTACATAACGTTCCAACCTTACCAGATTTCATAACTTGCACCCTAAAGCTTCCACGTTGACGTTCTTGCTCATATCGACTCTGGTATTTGAAAAAGAGAGCCAGAGGCTCAAACAAACAGACAAAAAAAAAAAAAACCACGAGACTAAACGCACCTTCACGAGAACCGAGCACTGCTACCGCTACACGATGGGATCTTGCGCGAAGTGAAGTCGCGAATCCTATGTTTTTTTGTTCACGTTGCAAACTTCTCTACTTTTTTTACCACGAATGTGTTAACATTTCGAGCTTGGCTGTGGAGGTTCGTGTGGCAGTACTCCAGTTTACTAGCAAGGTGATTGCAAGCACTGCATTAGAGCAGGCCTTGTTCTAGCACCTATAAACTTGGAACTGCCTTGAGATCCTCGCGGCACCTTTGCAGACGTAATTTAACGACCCGACGTCCGACACTTTTGCGATTTGTTCAATTGTTGGTTCTGTATCGACAAAGCGGTGCTTATTATTTGTGCCTTAGGCACGTAGGGCTTGACTCTTCTAGCTCTTGCGATAGTCGAGGGATGCATATCTGAACCGGCGGGGTCACGCATATCTGGGAAAACGTGCCGAAAACCACGTGCCAAAGCTTCTCTGCGAATGTGTTCACGTACCTGGTCCTGTGGCAGCCATGGGGTACCCCTTTGGGTACCTCGCGAACGTGCAAGGTATGGTAAAGAGCTTTAAAAACATTCGAGAATCAGCGAGAAATTGAAGCAGTTTAGATTTGTGTGGCATGTTGCACTGTGTCTCGCGTGCGAGTTGAGCTACAGCAGTGGCGAAAATTTAACTGGTGCAGTGTCCCACGCAGCATCGTCGTATCTGTCTCATTACTTCTAGTCCATTTGCGCAGTATAGTTTATCATCACCTAGTCAGTGTAGAAGTGATGAAGGCAGCACAGCCACAATCTAACAAAGTCTCGCGACACAAAGTCTATGCAGTTATCGTAGGGAAGCGTTCATTGTGATATTGTGTAAATCAGCATCAAAGTAGAATGCTACGTGTACAACGTGCGTAGATACAAAGCAATTTATATTTATAGTTGTTAGGCCCCTCAAGTGTGGGCACGTGTGCCGAGTGTGCTGTTAATGTGCGTCCCCTTTTTCCATGTGCAGTGCACAGGTGATGCTCTGAACAAATGTTGCTGTTTCCTTGACAATGAACGTGTACTGTTGTAACCATGTGCGGCGAACTGACTGCTTCTTTTTTGAGTAAACGGATCAAAGTAGTACGTTTGGCCGGTGAAATGATTTTAAGAATAAGGGTGAATGGACATTTTGTAGTTATTTATAAATAAAGATTTATTTTTTTTATTGCGAGTAAACACAGCACTACCATTTTGTATTGTTTGGTGGCACTTTTTTAAGAAGCAGTACAGAAATTGAAGTGGTCGTTTATTGTTCACAGTTTGGCATCGACAGTGAGTTGAGTGCACGATACAAAATGTTAATCGCAAATGTTGTGTGCTGAAGATAACCATTTCGAATATACCAATAACAAAAGGCAATAGATAAGGATGCGTCTCCAGAAGGTATCTTATGATCTTATTTACTGCAGTTGACGAAAGTTTATACAGTGCATGGTTGATATAGATTTGTAGCAAATCGTTTGTTTTAAATGCGAATGCATTTCTTAGCCGGGCTATGTCAGGCGGCATTGTCCGGCGTTGTCCGCGTTGTCCAAGTGGAGGAGGAGGATAGGTTGACGGAGGTGTCCGCGCCGGCAGGTGTTATCTCTCCGTCTACCCCCTCCCATAGAGTGTAGGAGAGGGTAGGTGCAGTGCTTCGCCGCTTCTTCTCTCGCCGCGTTCGCTCTCTCCTCCCTCGCCCCCACTTTCCCTTCCGCTGCGCCTCTACTCTCGACCGTTCGTGGCTGGGCGCATCTCAAGGCGATGGCAGAAGTGGAGAGAAGGAGCGCGCTGGTGCGTGAGGGCGCGCATCGCGGGACGTCGGCGGAGCTCCTGCGATAAAAAAAAAAAAGAAAAAAAAAAACAGGCGCTGCGCCGTGCCCGACCGGGCTGAAGAAATTAGGCGCCTTTTCCTTCTTCGAACCACAACCACCATATAAATGGAGTGAAGCGTGCGCGAAATGCATTCGCATTTCCTCACGCATTCCCTTCGGGGAGGTATTTTTTGATGGACAGCACTACTGCTTATGCTGTAAAAGTGTAAATACAAAGCTTTTTTACATTCCTTCAACAGGCCATGAACTAAAATGCAAAGCAGGATCTTTTTTCCATTGTTAGTGTAGCATTTCAGGGAGTCTGCAATAAATGTAAAATTGGTGGCTATGTTTCCGATCTACACAAGTTGAGGAAATGTTTTGGCTTGCTCACCTGTCTGAATACCAAGTGGCAAAGAGCAGAGCTAGAATGTTGCGTATTCACTGTATAAACATGTCTGCCCTTGTCAAAAAGATGTTTACTTAAAAGCCATGCAGCACTGCGCTTGCAACATGAGAACATTAGATAGCTGATAAGAGCCCATTTGTTGTACATGTCGTCACTGATTTACGCATCATCAGCGCAGTATCCCATTGTGCACTTCATAACTCTTTGTCTACATATTTGGAGCAGGTGGAAGTTACTGCCACTTGCTATTTGTTCTGTCTGTACAATAGCTATTTTTTTCTGTAGAGTAGCCCAGCCATTGCTACATCATGACTGAATAGACATATCATTGTCAATTTGCCATTGACATATCATGAGCTCCTTTTTTTTTTCTTTTCTTTTTTTGATGGAGAGCACGTACCTGTTGCAGGATATTTGAAAGCAATCAAATTAAGCCTAAACATGAGCTAAGTTGTGTCACATGAACCAAATGCAACCATAGTTCGCTTAAACAATGCAGCCAATGTTTTCTGTCATCCTTGATAATTGTCATGTTCATCTTCTACTGAGTACTTAGATGCATCCAGTGCCTCGATCCAGCATTTTCGAATGCTCTATCTTGGAAACCGCATTTGGAAGGCCTTGCTACGAAAATTACTGGTGCAGAGGACTGAAATCACAAGCAGAAACCATCTTAAGTTCGCTCACAAGGTTGCTGCGAAGCAATAAATTATGTGATAAATTGTTTTGACTTCAATAGTCTTTGGATGGAAGCCTTGTGTTTGCTTTGTAATTAAAAATGAAGTGTGATCAGCAGTTCATTTCTAAGGTTTGTTATCAAAGTTTGATATCGCATATTATGCAGGAGGCAGCCTGCATTGATGGAAATCACCCATTTATTAAAGGTGCCTGTGATTTCTTGATTGACATCGTATTTTTATTAAAGTTTTTTTTATTTTGGCAACCTGACATTGTAGGACATGCTGTAGTTGCCAAGCACTATCTTAGGGCACTTTTTGAGTCCACTCTGAAGGTTTTATTTATAGCCCCATACTGTTCATATGTACAGTGGAAGACAACATTAATGATAGCATGTCAGCACTTGGCTTCAGTGTTGTGCCACACTGGACTTTGGCACTGATGGCAGCACCACTGATGTGCTGCATGTACAGGGTTGACTACTCTTAAAGGGAGCACACAAGTGGGTGGCCCGTGCTCCGAGAGCCGTGTTGCTGAGAGCGTCGCGAAGCATTCTTTACAGTGGTCAACTCCACATAAGACATTTAAAATACACAAACCATTTAAGGCTAACCGAGTGTGCTCTTTCGTTCTTGTTTCGTCCAATAAGAGTAATGTGAGCATCATTTTGGCTCGCACGCTTATTTCAGAGTCTAAACCTTATTTGGCAACACTGTAATTAATGGCATGAGCTAGTGCCCTTCTGTCATCAGTTGAAAAAGTTATGCTATGCAGTATCTCGTTCGCATTTCGTTCGTCCACGAATGTACACAAAGAAATCTGTGAGACATTGGCATAGCCAAAACGGGGGGGGGGGGGAGGAAGGGGTTGGGGGGTCAGATTACCCCTGGAATTTTTATATTTTGTGTGTATATACAATCTATACATAAAACAAACGCACGTAAAGGTTCAACCCCCCTCCCCCCAACACCCCCCAAAGTATATTTGTAGCTATGCCCTTGTTGGCACCATGTGCGATCTGACTATAGTTGCAAAACCAATCTTGTTTCAAAGACTCCTCAGTTTATCAGTTCCTGTCATTGGGAAGCTGAAATGTGTTGTGTAAAGCTTGCAGTTTTTACCATGAATTGGTTAACGATGCAGCTTCAAATGTGCGTGACTCAATTTCTCTAATATCCAGGTCACACAGCACTCAGTGCAGTGGCAGATGACACACAAAAAAGCAGCACTATCTACATTTCCACAGTATGTTTGCCGACACCAGTATCTGGCATGTCACGAAGCTTGAGCCACTTGTTCCCACTATGGTAGGTCCTCCCTGTACATCGCATTCACTTACGTGATACTAAGCAATACTTCCACTTGATTTAAAGCACATGAATTTATGGTTCAATTTTTTTTGCTACTATGTACAAGTTCAACACAATAATAGGCATTGAATGTATTATGAAATGCAAGCTCAGGATTAACTAGCCTTAAACACTTTTATATTTGTAATTTATAGCAACTTAGAAGGCTGTGACTTCATGAAGGCTAATCTCTGTATCAAGCAACACATATCATGTACTGCCTTTGTGCATTCAGAACATTCTGCAATGTTCTTGTTGTTAAACAAACTTACTCATTCACTTTGTATCCCAGTGTGATGCTAGAATAACAATATCTTGTGTATGAGAAATCTCTGCTAGCGAAGTTCCATTACTTTTGACTGAGTGGGCCCTCTTTTCTGTCTTTGTAAAGTGCAAAGAAAGCTTGCAGTTAAAGTTAGTAGAGCACTTGTCACTAAGTTAAGTTTGTGTCGCCTGTTCCCACTATGTTTGATCCTCCCTGTACATCACATTTGCTGCAAAACAGAGTGCAAAGCTGTGAAGAAAATGGTACTAAATACACTTTGTCTGGTTAACTGCTAAATCAAGTGGCTTCTCAATCGAGAAATATAATGTGAGTGCACTGCTGGGGTTAAGTCAGTTGTGTGTAGTTAATAAGCCGTCCCAGACAGAACAAGTGATGCCTTTGAATCGCTGCTGACAAAAGTTCCCATGGCGCTGTTGGCTGCGAACCATGGCAATAATAGGAGGTGCCGACTGTATGAAGTAGCGTTCTGTTAGAAAAGCGCAAGTTTGTATTCATTTAACACAAGTATACAAAGCCCAAAGAATGCAACGAAGCAAAGAAAGTCCGTTTCATCCACTTTCATAATTACTTTACCTTTATCTCATAATTACTATGCTCCTATCGAAAACTACAGACCCCACCTCCCCACCCGAGTACTTTCTTTTTCACCTTTACTAGTGGCATGAGCACCGAGTTACTTTTGTTTCCTTTTCCAACTTCCAGTCGTGTCCAAGCACTCCCAGTCTGGTTTTCTGAATATTCAGAAAAAAGTCTTGTAAAAATTAAAATTGGCACGAAATCAATGGTTCTGGTTCAAGCCTGAGAGTTGCATTGGATACATATGGTATCGGAGCATAGGTTTACTTATCACGAGGGCTGATTAACTGATGATGTAGTTAATGAGAATTAATTGAGTGAGTTCATTGAAAGAGCACAGTTTTCTGGCAAGCAGGTGGGATCGTAGCGCCACCTGGGGGAGCAGATCTCAACCACATGCTTTTTTTTACATGGCCTCCGAGATCAACTACGCCAGCATGACGAAACACAATGTTAACCCAAGGAATACACCAGGGCACATAAATGCCCACCATGGATGTGCCACCACCAGACACCCAAGTCAAGTATCAGCCTCGCTTACAATTTTTGTCTATTGGCCTCGTATGGGCTGTGCCTAACAAAATCTGGCCCTTCAACCAATTAAAGGGGCACTAAAGAGCAAAACGATTTTTCGCGTATTAGTAAAGTACAATTTCACAATCCCGAAAACACCACTCTTACCGCGACACGGCACTTGGTAAGTGAAAAAACGCGTGAAAAGAAAATGCGAGTGGAGACGCCACCTTTGGGATTCCCGCACCAAACACCGCGATGTCATAGATTTTGAAGGCGTCTACTGGGTCCTACGTAGCTTCTAATCGATAAAAATGAAGTACATTTTCATCTGTGGGTGCCATAGACCTAGCATGCGAAGTTTCAGAAAATTTCATCGAGCCAATGTCGCAAAAATACGAAAAATACATTTTGAAACTTTCGACGTCACGCACGGAGATTTCGGCGTGGAATTTAAAAATTAAACTTCAACCTTGATTTTCTCCGCTAATAATGAACTTATGATAGTGAAACATATGGCATTAGAGTTCTCAGAGTGCAGTTTGTCAATCTAAACGAAGTCTTTGTTTCTCTTTAGTGTGCCATTAACCTTCTTAGTATTTGTTAACCTTTTTATAAATATTGATCTGGCTGACTACTTTCAAAGGGAAATGCTTTTGACAGCTTGTCCGGAAGCAACATGAATGGCACTTAAAAGCTATCTCTTAATTCTATTTTCCAGGCTGTACTACAAGCTTATGAGTTTAAGTGGAGACTATGGTTGTGGACTGTAAACAATATTACGTTTTAATGTTGGAAGCATGCATGACGAAAACAAGTTCGCGCTGCGTCAACAATATATCTTTCTACGCTGACACCCAATGAGTAGCTGCGCAATGATCACGGCTGTACACAAGCAATACACTTCCAGCCCATAGCTGCACCTTGTGATGTGCAAGAAAATGCTGCTGATATCCGTAAAGCGAGTGCTTTTGGGTGCCTTGACTTGCGAGTTCATACGTGAAATGTCATTGCAACATGTTCCCAAGTGTTTGTAGCCAACCCCATAAATGCACAAAATGGACACAGAGCCCTCCAGGCATTGTTGAAGATTACTATACTCGAGCACATGCAGGAACTGTAATTGTAAAAAAGGCTCGTAAGTTGAGACCCATATTGGCACCTGTGGATACAGTCTGGAAGATTTGCCACATGGAATTTCAGTAGATTTGGTTCCAGCCACATGTACAGCACTCACGGATTCAAACGCGACACCAAATATTTTGCCACAATGACTGGTATGTGCCATTGCTCGAGATAACCACATTATGTCGTGACAAATTTTATTGGCTCTGATCGACGTGTTCAAGTCGAAATCACGTTACTATGACTCAAAGTGAAAATGGTGGGAACGAAAGTATGTGTGTTACTTAGCCCAAAATTGTCCCATTTCAATCCGTGATTACTGTACATTTAACTGGATTGTGCGGAATGCAGATATTTGGAAAAACATGTCACCGTTGCTTCTGCTGACATTCCTGTTTTTGTAACAGTAAAATACTTTTCTGTGCTATCTCAACTGTGACACAGCAGCACATCCCGACTACCGCCTGGGAACTTTTGTCTGCACACATAGCAAGGTACATTATACTTTAAAGTAGGTTCTACCTTGGTTCAAAGTGCCCTACATTAGTCAACTACCTTGCTACCAAGGTAGGAACCAACCTGGTAGTAGGTAAATAGCACCTACTGTAGTACCAAGGCACCCAAGGTTAGTAAGGTATCTTGGTCCCAGAGTGTCATTTTGGTAGTTGGTAGAAAGCACCTATCTTTGCACCAAGGTACTGAGGCAAGAAAGGTACCTTCTCAGGGTGGGTACTAGGAACTACCTCAGTGTAGGCAGATAGAATTTGCCTTGGTACCAAAAGTACCTGCAGTTGGTCCTACATGGCACCTCCATTGGTACCAGTGTACACAGAGTTTGTCCAAGGTATCTTTGACAGGCTGTAGTTTTCTCGGTACCTTTCTAATGGTATATGTACCTTGTTTCAAGAGGCCCTGCAACACTTTTCCAAGTAATCGTTGAATGGCTTCATTAAAAGAGCTTACTGCCTCACGAATCGACTATCGCAAAAACTTTTAGAATCCTTCAAGTACGAGCCGAGTTACACGATTCAAGCTCTTTCTCTCTTCTTTTGTACTAGTGAGGGCACTGAAAGCTACGCAATGTCGGAGATGGCAAGGGAGTAAGATGTGTTCATTTGTCAGCGCGCATCATGACCTTGAGCACTTTCTTTTTTTCTTCAAACGCACGGCTTTCAGTGTGATCGCGAGTGCACAAGTGGGCACGTGGCGGCCACGGTAGCTATGCAGCTTGCTATGCTCAAATCAGCCAATGGCCGTGGACTTTGGGTTTATGGCATCATTTGTCGAGAGAAGAGGGAACGATTTCTTTCAGACTGAGAAGTCATTGTACATTCCAGGCCGCGTGCGGCCCTTTAATGTTTGGCTCGTGTGTTTTCACGAGCCTAAACTACCGATTGGCAGCGTTTTCTGACCATGCTGAAAAAGTGTTGCAGGGCACCTTTAAAGTGCTGAGCCTTCGCCCATGCACGTACAGTTATTCCAAGCCAAAGTATTTGTGCTTCCTGTCTCATATGTCGATTGACGCGCATGTTTTCATAAATAGGTGATAACAAATTTGTGATCAATCAATAAAAGCATGTTCTTAGTTTACAGTTCGTAGACAATCTTGAAGCTGGAATCAAGTGTCTAAAGGCTCCTTCCACTGAAAAGTTGTGTGGTAGTACCAGATGGACTAATGTACATGTGACGCCCTGCTGTAATATAAACATGTTTATTCACACCAATAGGAGTAATTATTGAAGGCTGTGACCACTTAAATCATTGAATAACAAAAATAAAAAAATAAAATGTTCATACAAAGCAAGCAACAAACGGCCTGGTTTCTTCTTGCACATGTACACTAAAAGTTAATAATAAAAATAAAATAAAATGTTCATGCCAAGCAAGCAACAAATGGCCTGGCTCCTTGCACATATCACAATGACAGCTACACTTTCTAAAGAATAAATGCATGCGCCCTATCGGTGTGCTAGATGGCTTTTGGTTGCGAGTAAAGGTACGTGTGTGTGGATCCTCACACCTCTACACTGCACAGTTAATGTATCTGGGAAGACTCCAACACGTGCACACCTCTATTCCTGGCTGAAAACATCAAACAGTCTCAATATTCCTAGCGCTTAACACGTCTAAATTTTACAAAACTTTCACTTATAAAAACGAGCACCATAAAACGGCGCTTGGAAATGAACATCAGTGACTAGATGACCACAACTGGCAATAGTGGCTCGTGGCAAAATGGCAAGTACTAGTAGTGCACAGTTGTAAGGCAATACAACAGTGCTTCAACTGTGACCCGTGACCACAGAAGGAGACACGGGTTTCTTGAAGTACACATATAAAAATCTGCTTGGCTGTAGTAATAGCTTAAGAACTTGCACAGACAGATGAGTGCAGGATCTGTTGGAACTTTACACATCATATTCTACATTTTAATAATCTCATAAATCAAGCTTTTGCTGATCATCATCTAGAATGCTAAACAAGCTCTTGGGATTAAATAAGCCTTCCAAGTGCTTTGAATTCTCTTAACTGCAGCAGACAGTATCACCTTGAACAAGTAAATGTCTGTATTGCTGCTCGTGCTTGAATATTAAAAACAGCATGCAACATTGCCAAACGCTTTGGTACACACAGCATAGCCTTGGCAAGTTGCGAATATCACAGATTGGAAAGCACTGTTACATAGCATCAAACTGTACATTGAGTGTCCACTGCTGGCACAGGAAAGGAAAAAAAAAAAGCAAATGCTGTACCAAAAAGCGTACAACAGCTACAGAAAAAGCAAAAATGCTAGGATGTGGTGTTAACAAGGCCAGCGTTCACATCTCAGGTGCTACCCATTCGTGCTCTTCATCGAACATTTGCAGTGGGATGCTTAATGTCGCACATCCGAGCCAACTCCTTTTCAAGGGCATTTCCCACAGGCCAAGCCATGTGTCCGCTTGCGCATCATAGACCTCCATCGTCGCATGATGCTGGTCCCAGCTCTCTTCGCCACCAAACACAAAGATCTTGTTCCCGACGACAGCCACACCGGGCTTGTATCGGCGCTCTCTCATGGGCCTACAGAAGTGCCACGTGTTTGTCCGCGGGTCAAAGCACTCCACCTTGTTGGTGTTCTCTTCAGACACGTGCCAGCCACCGATCACGTAGATCTTCCGGTCGAACACGCAAGAGGCTGCACCCGACCGCGGCATCAGCATAGGCGTCAGCTCCTTCCAGGAGTCAGTCTTGGGGTCATAACACTGAACACTGTCGATGCTGTCGACGTCGTCGGTGACCGGGTTGTAGGATTTGACACTGTCGGCGCAGCTGCCGCCAATGTCGGCGACTGCCACCCCAGTGACGAACAGCTTTCCCTGAAGCGACGCTACTGCGGGGCTCGTCAGTGGGACTTTCATCGGTTGCACGATGTCCCACCGGTTGCTGGCGGGGTTGTAGCACTCTACGCAGGCAAGGCGTGATGTGCCGTCCCAGCCGCCAATGGCGTACACGCAGCCGTCAAGCGCTGCAAGGGCCACTTCGGACCTTGCGACGCTCATTGGAGCTGCTTCAGACCAGGTATTCAAGGCCGGATCAAAACGCCACGCTGCCTTGCTGACAGATCCATCTGGGTATTCACCACCAGCCATGAAGAGAACGTTCTGGCCAGTTGCAGTCACACCGTGCTTGCTCACGGCATACGGGAGAGATGCGAGGCTTAGCCAGGAGTGGCTGTGGTGGGCGTAGCAGTCCACATTTCGCAGGACCACTTTATCGTCTTCGCCTCCGACCAGGACAGTAACCTCCACCATGGAGGAGTTCTTCCGGACAGTAGTCCACGGCTGGTGGCTTTCTTTCCGCCTGTCTGGCAAAAGGTGGTATGCTTTGGCCTTCTCGAGCAGCTGGCAGCACCTCTGGTTCTGGGACACAGCTGGGGTTGTGGCCACCACGTCTACCAGGTAGTAAGTGCTCATGAGGGGCAAGCGTATGTGTTCGAAGATCTTCTCGAAGCCTTCCATCCGGAACTCGGGGCTGTGCTTGAGCCAGGAGAGGGCGCCTTCGAAGAGGCGCTCCTCTTTGTCGATCTTCAGGTTGTCCGAGGAGATGAACTCGACCAGCTTGTTGGCCGATATCTCCAGGAACTCCTCGTGGCGCATGACCATTTCGAAGGATCGGCACGCGTAGTCCTTGGCCTTGGCCTGGAGGTCAGTGCAGGCGTGCATTTCGGCGAAGGTGTGGATACCGAGACAGTTGGTCTCGTCGATGTGTTGTTCGAGGAAGGCGCAACAGACGTCCTTGACGGGAGCCACGTCCAGAAGGTTGGCGGCCGACAGGAGCGACTGGACGTTAGCCCGGGTAATCGTTACGCTAGACGTGTACGCGTAGTCTATCAAGTCCCGTAGCGTCTCGGCTTCGACGCCGTTGAGGACGACGCGGTTCTGCGTCTGCTCGGCCATCTGACTCGAGAACATGGCCCGGAAGTAAGGGCTGAAGGACGCGAGTACCACTTTGTGGCAGGGGTATTCCGCTCCTTCGGCGCACAGCACCACGTCGCAGAACGCTTTGCTGGCCCGGAAAGCGCTGAGACCTTTGAGGATCGAGTCCGAGTGCTCCTCGTTCGTGTACTTGTACTCGTCCTTCATCTTTGCCTCGCAGCTTTCGGAGCTGAACGACTCCGAAACTAGTTCCATGTCTGTCGGATCGCGGTTAGTGCCGCACGAACTGACGGAGACACTGCGTCGCTGAGTAAAGTTCATTGGCAAGTTTGTGGCCACGTCTTTACGCCGGCGTTCCGAAGGCGTCAGCCTTCCCGTTTCCCGAAACACAACGCGAGCGCTTTCACCACTCCGAGAGTCATTTGAACATCTCTCCGATTTGACTACCCCATTATGGCCGCCCGCACAGATATGTAACCAGCGCGCGGGCCACCAAGCGGACGTTCTGAACTTCCATCTTGCAGTGTTTGTTTTTCGACAGTGCTCGTCTCATGCTTTATGCACTCCTGGCTATCGAGTCGTTGTAGCTATATAAAAAAGAAGAAGAAAAAACTAAGCGTGTTGAAATGAAGGCAGCATTCTGCGGCAGCTCATAACTGCCAGTTGCGTCGCTAGTGTTCCCCAAAGAGTGTAATGGCTGCTCTGTTTACTCGTTTGAAACGCACATGCGATTTGTGTTTATATCGCCGGCCCCAACGCCTTCTTCCCGTAATGTCATCTTAAACGAGTGCACTTGTATAGCGTTGCGCCCGGCGTGGTGCTTGTGGTCAAGTAATACGGCGTGAAGGCGACGTTAATGCGGTCGATTTCATGGCGTCCTTCGAGGAAGATGTGTGCTTCTGGGAATCTGTGGACGTCGAAAGTGACTTCCAAGCCGACACAGCGTGAGCGCAGGCCTTCTTTCCTGTACCATTTTGATCTATGGATTACTCTCATTGAACGCGTAAATGATTGAAGTTGCCGCTGCAATGGGAACTCATCGGCAGGCAAGCTCTGAACGCAGCGACGCGACGTGCTGCACTCGCTGTCAGTTCAGCGTTTACCTGCCTGTCATGTTGAAGACGGTGTACAGAACACCGAGAGATCTCGGCAGATGAAGCGTGTCTCTGATTTCGTCTAGGGAAAAGAGTCGCGCCGTTTCTTCAACGTGTGACCGTGATGTGATATATATAGTCGCGATGATGCGAAGGTGCGTGGGGGCCGTGCCTTCGTCACAACATTTGCGATTGCTCGTGATATACGTTGCATTTACTACAAAAGAAGTTGCAGTTGTTCCCCTAGTGCACTGTATGGAAAAGGGGTGTTGCTCACGCAAACTTTGAGCAGTGATTACCATGAAGATGGGAAAAGAAAGGTTGCTAGGCGCCAGATGTCAGGTGTAAAACTGCAGCGCACTTTTATACCTTACTCTGGTACCATGCATTCCCAGGTGTATTAATAACACACATTTTACGTCGTTACCCCTTTCTAATAGAATACAAGAGAGGTGGAAAGTCTAAATAGTGGTACTGGTACAGTGTACTAGTACTGGTATCATAGGCTGTGCTTGCATTTACTGCAACTTGCACTTTTGTACTGGTGTCACGCGGTACAAAGAGCGTGATACTTTCGACTGCGATCGGGACCGATGCGGATAAAGGTGCTGCTACGCGGTCCCAATTTTTAATCGCGATCAGGCCCTTCAGGGATCTAGACGGTCGAAATCTCAGATCGCAACAGATAGAGATTTTGCTGAAAGCTGCGCCCTCTGCCTGTGCGTGTTGAAAACACAGTTAATGTCAAAAGTGAGCATTGTGCAATGCAAACACATTAAAAAGCCAGGCGAGTTTCTCTAAAATAAATGGAACAGTTTGCTTTAAATTCGAAACAACCAAAATTACAAAAGGACATTGACCCCATGCAGTTTAGAGTAGCAGACAGCCAACAGACAACCAGTCTCTCTTAGATACTGGATAGCACAGATTCGACAAATGACCAAGAAAGAAAGAACGCTGTAGCACAGGACAAGCGCTACTCTCAACTAAGCTTTATATATAGTAAAGCTTAGTTGTGAGTAGCACTTTTCCTGTGTTTCAGTATTCTTTCTTTGTCCTGCATCGAATCTGCACTATCCTGTATTTAAGACTATGAACCAACTAGCCCAGCAACAAATTTTGTTAAGACCAGTGTCTCTGTTGAGGTTTTAACAGCTGCGCCATTTGAGCTATCTAGCAAGTTGAAAAAAAGTCTTGCCTGCTTTGCGACTACGTCGCAGCGTACGCTTACTTTGTGGTCCATTCGAGAGGCTTGCACCTTAATTGACCACTGGCAGGAGTGGTTGGGAGTGCCAGGAGCGAAACCCTGGTGCGTACAGTGACAGTGCCGCTGCACTGCAACTGAGTAGCTACGAGTGGCCTCCATAAGAAATAGAAGTGAATGTTAAGAATCTCACTCAGCAGTAAAAGTGCAAGAAAAAAGTGTATCGCTTGATGGATCCCAGAAAGTACAGGCACGCTCAATATGACTTGCAACACGGGAGCACGTGGCTTCACGGGTTCAAAGGTGGCACATGGCTTCAACTTGTTTTTATTTCAACAACTAAATACTATTTTCTTATTTGGGATCATACCAAAGTGAGAGAAACGCATTTAGTAATGGAAATAAAGGCTAGTGGAAGCCATATGCAATCTTTGAACTCGTGAGGCCACACACTCCCGTGTTGCAAGTCATATTAAGCGCGACTGTACGTTTGTGGAAGCACACAAATTTTTCAATTTGCTCATTCATTGCTTGTATTAACACAGGTGGCGCACCGGGGGCCCCGTATTCCAATATGATTACTTTTAGCGACAGTGTCGCCTTGCGTGACATAGGATCTCGTGTGTTCCAATGACGATTACGTGCCCACCTTTTCTCATGCAGCCATTCGGTGGGCACTGCAGGCAACACCTTGGCGTCATCTCCAAAAGTGATAGTCTCAGAAAAAGCCCAATGTTGGCTGACATTGCTAGAAATCTTGGTCCTGCGTTGAATTTTGGAGTCTGTGCTGCAACCAAATCACATGGGTCCAGTATTGGCAACATGTCACATCCCAACATTGGCAACGTTACAAAGATGTCTCTAGCGAACATTGTTCATTCTAGGTGCCCCAAATTGGCAAGCCTATGTTTTCATGCGCCCCAATTGGCAAGTCAACAACAGGGTTCCCAGCCACTGCAGCAGCTGTGCTTACGGAATTCAGAAAATCAAGCATCTACTCGTTTTGTTGGCTTACGCTCTTGCAACTTCTATTTGGAGCTTGATATTGGCAGATGCCAGGAGAAGAGCAGCAATTCTGCACTTTCCTTAGCACTCATTTGGTCAATGTAGTCGAAACTGCAGAGCGCCTGGGGCATGAAGAAGAGAGAAGGCATCACTTTCCGTGTTGCTAGTTGCTTTATGGTGCCTGATTTCGTAGCATACTTGCAGGAAATGTAAAACTTTGCACAAGCTTTAGGCACACAAACACACTAGATAAGACCTAAAAAGAAAAAAAAAGATGTGTCAGTAACAACTTGTAAATCGAATTGCATGCATATTATGAGTGCTTTAGGCCCACTAACACCACCTGGTGCGCTTCATGTGACCCAAACTAGATCTGGATTGTATTGTGCATTTTATTTATTTCAGCCTACTGTTGGCGCTCAGGCCGTTACAGGGGTGGGTTACAGTTGTTATACCATATGAAACCATACTATACTCGGGGACAACTTTCTGTGGCAATGAAGGGAAAGCTACGGGGGCGGAGCTACTGCACATGTACTCCTACGCCAAGTACTCCGGTGCGGCTCGCGTTTCGAATGACGGCCGCGTTTGAATAACAACGTCCCATACAATTTGCTACGTCTGCTTAGACAGCGATTTGTGAGTGAAATTCGACACAAGCCCTCGGCGAGTCGTCGGAATAGCTGGAGGACGACGAGCGCTCACCTAAGCGAAGCGCCATTTTGACTCTAGAGGTGCACGTAAAGCGTGCGACGTTTTCAGATGGGCAAAGACGAAATGACACTGCATAAAGTAAAACAAATACGAATATCTCCTTGGTGCGTGCAGCGTCTCTTTATAAACAGCATCCCGTAGAAAATAAAGTAATGTTGTTTTTTATGATTTTCACGCGGAAAACACGAACGCATTTGTGGGATTATATTCTTCAGCGGTGGCACACGCCCACTTTGGCTCTGTAGCCTTCCCTTCATTGCCACAGAAAGTTGTCCCCGTATAAACAACATTTCAAGAACAATAAGTACGACATGTCAAAATGAAATATTCAAGCAATACAATGAAATACAATGTAATACAGCTGTGTATTTATTTGCAAGCTTCTTCGTAATGTTAACATAGCAAGAGTTAGAACATAGTGAAATTAACATAGAAATGTTAATGTGTCAATCTTTTAGCTCAGGCTGAGTGAAATATTGCTTGAGCCCTTCCTCGGAGTTTTCCACTGAGGTACATCGGAGCAGTGATGAAGGTAGTGAATTCCATTGTCGAATAGTTTTTGGGAATGAATGAATTTGCATATATATTGAGGTGTTGCTGAGGTACTTCATATGTGTATTCATGAATTCCTCTTGGAATTCTTATTCTGCGCGGCGTTAAGTATTGATCTATATCTACATTTAGTTTATTTTTTGACAGTAGGAAAAATAATTTTAGCATGGCCAGTTTTCGACGATCCGCTAGAGTGGGAAGTCCCAGAAAACGTACCATTTCTGTTACTGACTCTTTCAAGGAGTATTTTGAAAGGATGAACCTAGCGGCTCTCCTCTGTACTCTTTCTAGAATTTTTATTAGCCCAACTTCTGAACGGTCCTATATGATATTTGCGTATTCCAGAGTTGGCCATACATACGTGAGATACGCTGTTAGCTTAACCGATGTCGTAGCGAGTTTCAATTTGCGTCGTAAGTACCACAGTTTCTTTTCCGCTGCTAAGGAAATGTTTTCAATATGGTTACACCATTTTAAATTACCTGTTATAGTCACTGTTACAGTCACTGTAATTACCTGTTATAGCCATTGTAGCAGCGACTGTTGTTCATCATAATCAAGAAATCCGATCTGCATTGGCCCTGATCATGATCAAAAGGGCCCATGTGACACCAGTATTAACCAGTATTAGACCAGTATTAGACCAGTATTAGACCTGTGTCACATTATCATAACATTGTTGCACATTTCTCCTTTTTATAGCGTACTCCACTACAGTCATTGCATATTTTTATTATTACCTATACATATTCAAGCCCTCTACACCTATAAAGCTTTGAGCTTCTTTACAGCCATGTAACACAAGCCATTAGAATTTACTGCATCCCTGAAATTTCATAGCTACTGCATTGGCACTCTTTGGCCAGATGTCACACCTGCTCCCTTTAAACGCCGCATATCGTCATTTTTCTTGCGTAGTGGTATGGGTATAACCATCTTACACTGGATGTAAATATCATCTGAACTCTGTTGTGTCCATTTCAGGCTCTTCAGGGATGCCAACTGTGATGACTTGCTTGAATTCAATGACACATTCAAGCCTCTGTGGCAAACTGATGCCCGCATTGTAAGTTCACATTTTCTTTGTTCATGTTGCTCTTGTGTGCATTCTTCCCTAATGTTTACTTAAAAGGGATGTGTAGAACTGCGTGTTATCATTTCCTACACGTACACCTAATTACATCCAACATTGAAACCAGTTTATCTTTCTTGAGTCAGAAATCCCTTCCCCCCTCCCCCCCCCCCCCCCAAAAAAAAAAACACAAAAAAATACTAACAAAATTGATGTGTGAAGGCAGGAGCACAGATGAAAATGATGTCTTTTCCCATTAGGTTAAGATGAGACTTCTTTTGTCTGGCAGCAAATGATGATGTTCACACAGTTAATGCAGAATTTGGGACTAACTGGTGTTTACTTCAGGATTAAATACATTTAACTAGAGGACCACAATGATTGGAGCATCCCATGACATCCATGTGTTCTGGAATGTACAAAATTTATAAAGGTGTTGGGCCACGTCTTCTGTACTCTTGATACCTTTAGTCTATTTAGCACTTTTTAATACTGGTGTAAAGGTGTTTATAGCACTCGGTGATGATGCGCAATGGCAACAGTCAAGGCGGAGCACGGGCTCCCAGCACAAGCAGCGTTCTTTCAGAAAAAGGAGCCGAAGAAGACGACCCACTAGAAGGCGCTCCAAGGCTTCGCTATACTGGTTTAAATCTTGTATTAACGCGATAGCGTTTAAGAGCTCGTTTCGCAGAAATTCCGGCGTCGGCGTCGTTGGTTGTGAGCGAAAAATCATCATCTTGTCCGTGACCGAAAAATCGAGAAAGATGCAAATAAAATAAATAATAAAAATTTCTGGGTCCGAGTGAGGATCGAGTCCGGGCCGTCTTCGTGGCAAGCAGATGTTCTACCACACTGCCACGCCTCTGCTTGGAAATACAGTGAAAATAACTTCCTCTGCTTGGAAATGCAGTGAAAATAACTTTCATGCTTTGCAAACGCAAGCGTCCTTTACATAGGCGTCGCAATCTAACATGTAATATCCCAGGAATATTGCGTGGTACAAGCGTACATTGCAATCGGGCATCAGAATATGTGACTATCGAAACGATGTCGTAGTTTAAAGCCGGCCACCCATTACAAACGGCGCACACCTTACTGCGCGTATTCCCTTAACACCACGTAGTGGGTGCATAGCAAATATGTACTAAGTGGTTGAACTAGGCACTTGGGACGTTCAACTCTTAAAGGCGAACTCTTAAAGGCGAAGATTAAGGGTCCCCCCAATTTTTTCATTTTCACATGTGTCAACTGAAAACTGATTTTTTTTTTTTTTGAAGTCTCTTTTTCAGAGACGAATTTTAAAGACTGTACAATGCATGAAGTTATAAGCTGTCATTCATGACTCTTCTTTATTGTGTGTGGGTGTATGGGCTCAACATAGCTCCATTGTGAAGCTTGCCAAGCCTTGTTTTGGTAGAGATGCTCACTAAGGTACGTATTTTGTGGTGCAGGCTGCAACCATTGATGGAACAGTTGAGATTGAGACTGGCTGCATAGCAGAGGCAAACACACTTGAAGTCAAGTAAGTTTTCTTTCCTGCTTTCTGGTGAGTGACATGTCTGGTTTTGAGTTTGTGGAAATATAAACTTTACCATTTGCACTAACAATTCGATGCCATAGATCGGCGAACTCGCTCATGAGTCGACTCACTCAGACTCAGATCGAGCCGCGAGTCTGAGTCTGAGTGAGTACAGGTGGGTAATATTTCGGTGATTTTGAGTCCGAGTGGGTCCGCTGGAAGAAAATTTTCGTGAGTGTGAGTCCGAGTGCGTTCGGCTCAGGAAAGCTTTGATGAGTCTGAGTCCGAGTGAGTCCAAAGCGCAAGATGTATTTCTTGAGTGAGTCTGAGTGAGTTCCACTTTCTTTTGCCGACCTATGGTCCTATCTACTCATCTTCAGCCTTACTATCAGCCTAACCTGGGTTCACGTTTATACTCACGTCTACTCACACGTATTCCAATGCAGTGTCGTTCATACATCATTTCAATATTTTTTTTTATCAAAGGCGCAAATTACGTAGAAAAGTGCCTTGACCCCCCCTCCCCCCACCAACTCTTCCAGGGAGGTTCTTGATAAATATACATTAAGTCGTCATCTCTTTTAAAGAATGCCCTTGCTGGTTTGCGAGCACTCATAAATCGTATTCGAAGGTGCTATATCAAAAGGCGCCAAGAGCACCGATTACGTGAGATATTGGTGTTAAAGAGCATTGACACCATAGTCGACCGAGCTAATTCTAGGCTAACGGACTCATGAGTCGACTCACTCCGACTCACTCAGACTCAGATCGAGCCGTGAGTCTGAGTCTGAATGAGTCCGGGTGAGTAATGTCTTGGTGAGTTTGAGTACGAGTGGGTCCGGTTGAAGAAAATTTTCGTGTGTGTGAGTCCGAGTGTGTCCGGCTCAGGGAAGTGTTGGTGAGTCTGAGTCCGAGTGAGCCCTAAGCGCAAAATATATTTCATGAGTGAGTCTGAGTGAGCTCCACAAGTTTTGCCGACCTATGTTCTATGCACATTATTATGTCTTGGTCTTGCAATATTGTGTCTTGTATTAACGCCTCCTCTGTTTTTTAATGCTAGTCAGATGCACGTGATCTGGCCGTTCGCCACCCTTTCCTCTCCACCTTTTGTACTATCCCTCGTTGGCTAGCCTTCACGCCTGCTTTGGGTTCATGGGGGAGAGTACCCTTTAGGTGATGCCTCACAATGGATGTCAGACGAAGTATTTTTTTTGTTCAGTTGTGTTCAGATACGTGGGGCGGCGTGTTGCATCCTTCATGGTCACTATGTTGGCTGTCATGCTGGCTCCCTAAGAGATGCGCTTTTCTGAGATGACAGATCTCCGTTCGTGGCGCTATGTGGGCTACCAATGGGGATGCATCAATGTAGCTTTGCTGCATGCACTGGCTTTAAATGTGCCACACAAGCACTGTGAGGCAGCGACAGAATTCGTTCAAGCGACAAGGGAAGGAGTATGAAGGAAGAAATCTGACTGGCGCATGATTTCGGAGGCGGGCGGTGCATCTACCGTATCTCCACGGGAACACGCTCAGGCACTCGTTTGATGCAAGCAGTCATACCCTTCATATGGCGTCGCACCACAACCACTCCCTGAACAAAGGCAAACCAGCGGTTCTCATTGAAAAGCGAGCGTTTGCACTGGCATTGAAAAAAAATAGAGGAGGCGTTGGCTGTATGCTTTATCTTTTGTTACTGCTTATCACTTTATGCTGATGAGTGCTGGCGTCATCATTTTCAGAACCGAAAAGCAGTCACCGACTGCTCCAGCTGGGACTAGTGGCGCATCAACGCCTAGGAAGAAATGGACAGCCGAAGAAGAAGCCCTTCTGTTGCAATGCATGGCAAGTGCTGCAAATCTCCACTTTCTTGCATTGGGACTTACTAGAATCGGATTTATACATTGAAGTGTGGTCTCTAGTGTGGCAGTGCGTAATCATGCCACCAAATCTTGCAGTTGTGTTTACCAGAACAGTGCATCAAAGAGCCGGAAAGGAGCTTCTTGGAGGCATTAGCATGTACATAGAACTCAAAACCTTTGCAGACTCAAAAGTTGCTGATGCAACAGAATTCGTAGACAGAACTTAGTGTGTGGAAAACTAGAGTCCCAAGTCTTTTACAGTCTTCTAAGGAGGTCATGGTGGTCAGACAACAAATCTGCGACTTCTTCTATTTATACAGGATGCCAGCATGCAACTGTAATATCAGCGTGACCCAAAGTGTTTGCTGCACTGCCTGGCACTGTTATCCTGGTTACAAACGTTAATTTTTCTTGTTTCGTCTCTCACAGCACACGCTGCATTGTTTGGTGTAAGTTCCAATATCATCAATAATGCAAAATGACTTCCGTAGTATGGTGATGTCCATGATCATTACACATTGATTACGATGTGGATCATTCAGACTTATATGCTGCTTTTAACGAGTCTCGTTGTAGCGACATCCAAAAGCTGCAGCATGCTTACATGATTGTGCGTTGCTATGCTTTTCTCTGGCAGAAACAACATGGGAATAAATGGAGCAAGATTTCTGCCCTGATCAAGACCAAGAGCACCATACAAGTCAAGACGCACGCTCACTACCTCCTCAGGAAAAATGCAAGTAGTATTAAATGGGATGGTAGTGCTCAGGGGTGGAACAGCTGTGCCATTTACGCCATTGTGCGCCAAACTTGTTTACCTGCGCGATCTTGCGCCGAACCAGTTATGTTGCGCCAAACTTGTTTATCAGCGCCATATTGCGCCGCAGCACCCGAATTTAGCTGCAAGGTGCGACAGCCATCAAGCCCCGTGCCCGAAAACATGGCTGAAACATTGTGTTTTCGGTTTCGTCGAAACAATTATAGTTTTGGTTTCATCATGGCTGTGATCGCTCGAACAGCAACTGTGAACTTTGATTCTAAGGGCGTGCGCGCTATGTCGGCAGGCATCAGCACGAATGTCTCGTAAACCCTTCTGCGTGCTGCTTTTTTATTTCTCAAACGAGCAGGTATGTGGTTGATATTCTATAACGTTGTCAAGCCTTGCTAATACTAGAGAAGTTTCAGCACCTGACCTGAACATTTGTTGCGTTGGGAAGTACTTTAGATGGCATCAAGACTCGACTTTTCTAAGGTATAACAATACAGTTAAAACTTGGTATAATAAAACGAGATTTTACGTAGTTCCCAATTTAAGGATGGAATTTGCATTCCCTGGCTGGTACTCATTAGGTTCAACATTGTTGTCTACCCAAACTAACGAAACTAACTTGAAACCAAAACTGATTTAATGAAGTTTCTTCTGAAAAAAAAAGGGTCAAAGATAGTGCAACTTTTTTTTTTCAATTTTTTACAGAGGTGGCTTTTTTCTTTGCATTAAAACATCTGTCACCCATTGTCGCGAGCCTGGCTTTATTTTGATGAGGCTATAGACTACCCACTTGCACAGAACAGTGGAATCGATAGTCAGACTTTTACGTACCAGATGGTACTACGGGTGGCGGTGGTTAATTGTTCCTGTCAATGCTCCCGCAGGAACACTTCTGTGTGCTTTCATTATTTCATGATTTATGCGACAGATGACCCTGATCGTCTTCTCGCAACTTTCTTGCTTGCATAATCACCGCATTCGTTCTCCCCTTGTTTGCATTTCGGCTGCATGCCATATTTCACGTGACTGTCTACCTGGCCTGCATTGCCTGGACCACATATGTGAGGCTCAATGTTCGGTACACCTGAACAAACTTTTCTCATGAGCACGCATGGGTTAGTGGCAAAAACAATGCCGTGGTAGATTTTGGGTGTCTCTATGTCACAATTTTGGGTTTTGAAGGACTGAAAAATCCCTATCTCAGTTTTACAGACTTCCCAAATTAAAAAAGTAATTTGAACGGGGTGATGACAATGTTGAATTGACTTTCAATTTTATATGTATAAGTTCGATACATTTAGTCAGAATTTGAAACTTTGTTATAGTAATAAATTCCTCATTCGGATGCCATGTTTCAGCCCTCGAAAATCTGTGAGAGGTCCTTGAATATCCTTGAATTTTCTCCTTTGAAACCTGTACGAACTCTGTGGTGACAATCTTGTGACATGTATGACGTCGTTGGTTGCCTATATATGTAAGAAAAGAAGTGCTTATAATAAAGTTGTTGTAAGTTCAGCATTGGGGGGGCGTTTTTCCTTTTCATTGCTGTCGTGATTGTGCACTAATGGCGTGCAATCAAATTACCGCCTCATTTCAGGCTCACCAAGGAAAAACCTCCGGCCAAGCCATCGACAACCCTGTGCCTGTTGCCGCACCGAAAGGACTGGTGGCCAGACCGCCGAAGAAGCAGATGAAGACGAAACCGCAGGCAAGCTCACGCAATGAAAATGTCATCGTGCTGAAGGAGGCTGAAGCCATTGAGACCTTGAAGAACAAGTTTCCGGAGAGCGAAATTGTCAGCATTGACAAGTCCGCCGACGAGGAGGACGACATAGATATCGACTGCGACGGCACCGACGACGTCGTGTTCTCCCCACCCAGTTCCCCGATCCGCAAAAGTGACGCATTTGTTGGAGTAGCTACCCCCAAGCCGGCAACCGATTCGTCCGCAGAAGACACGGAGAACGAAACAAGTCCAGACAGGCCGTTGCCAGAGGGTTTGGAGGAAAGCGCATCCAATGCCGTGACGTTCGAGCCTCCTGTTGCAGAAGTCGTGTTGGACAAGTCCGAGATCAGCAAAGATGAGAGGATAATTCATTCGGAGTTCTTTTCCGGAAGCTCTTCCAAAACACCGGAAAGGTATCGTGAAAGTAACAAAGCCTTACCACATTCTGCACGGTTTCTTGGTGAAACAGAATCGCATTCAGAGAACTTTTTGGATTCTAAAGGCTTCTAAAAGACAGTAGTTTTGTTTTCCCTGCTATGTGCCTCCCCTTGCGAAATGCAAATTTTGGAAAGCTTGAACAGTGCAATGTGTTTAAACATTAAGCCGCATATATGTTACGTCTCTGCATCCAACTCATTTGCCATTATTTTCTGCAAAGATGCAGTTGAACTTTTTTATTCTATTGGCCTGAATGTTGCTGACACGAGACAACATTGCTGAAGGTACACACTGAAGGTACATCTGTCCAGCATGACGTGGAGTTCAACTTGTGGTATGGACGAGGACATAGACAACTTACAGTAATCCGTATTTGCAACCACTTTACAACCTTAAAGGGACACTAAAGTGAAACAATGAACCAGCTTAGATTGATAAATTGTACTCTAATGTCGTTAATTTCACCATTATACGTTTATTATTAGAGGAGAAAAATCAAGGTCAAAGTTTAATTTTTAAATCCTGCACCGAAATCTCCACGTGTTACGTCACGGATTTCCAAGTGGATTTTATGTATTTTAGCCTATAGGCTCAAGGATATTTCTTGAAACTTGGTATGTAAAGTCTATGGTCCCCTCAGAAGACAATGTACGTACTTCGTTTTTACTGACTAGGAACTACATAGGACACGAAATCTATGACGTCATGCTGCTTGGTGCGGGAATTTGAAGGTGGCGTCGCCACCCGGATTTTTCTTTCGCACGTTTTTTCACTTACCAAGTGCCTTCTTGCATTTAGAGTGGTATTTTTACAATTGTAAATCAGTAACTTAGCAATATGTGAAAAATTGTTTTTCTCTTTAGGGTCCCTTTGAGGGCTAACGCAAAGGAGGCCTAAAGTATGCTATGTTGTGTGCAATTTTTGAATAACTTCAGTGTTATTACACTTTGCATGCTTCATTGTGCTGTAATTTGTAAGCTTTTTACCTTGCTCCATTTCTTTCATATCTTGTCTGGAATAGCATACCAACCTAGTCGCTAGGCTAATGTCTCCACATAACGTTACGCTCTGTTTTTAATATGATAGCATTACTGGGCCGTTTCGCTGTGTTTCTATTCCTTGTCTATACAAAACAAAAGAAAAAAAAAAAACCTGACCGCGCACGAGAAGCCATGTTCACTGAACAGTGTTCACCTGTGGCTTATATGTATCCCTATCTGAGAACCTCTACAGACTGTCGTTTCTGGCTCTGTTCTCTGCACAAGCCATAGGGTAAGAGAGAAAACTTGCATGGTCTCACGGTCCAGGTACCTCAGGATCAGGAACTTCATAATTGATGCCTGGAACAGCCAGAAGCCGCGATACCTGAACAAGACCCAGGCAAGGCAGGGTCTCAAGAACTGTGGTGATGTGAATTGCATAGGAAGGATTCACGACTACTTGGAACAGATTGGGGCTATCAACTTTGGTTGTCGTAAGTATTCTGCATAATACTTGATTCTCATGATACCTACATACCTGCCAAATCTCCCGATTTGCACCGGAGAGTCCTGAATTTTGAGCACTCCTCTTGATTCTACAGGCACAGCCACGAATCTCCCAAAAAACAGCACTAGTGCCTCCGTAAAAATTATAATAAATAAGTAAGGACATCTGTTCTAAAATTTTCTGATCATGTGCTGAACGCTTATGTCACTTTCGTCGCAGTACACTGGTGTCATCCGGAAAAGCGCATTAAGGTTGGCAAGGGACTGCTAGCCGTCACGGAACACAGCACACTTTGTGCCTTAAATACACATGCTGGCACACGGCATATAATTATGGGTACCAGTATACACCATTTTTTTTTTCTGTTGCGCCTCTCTCACTAGCTTTACGAATATCCTCATCTTTGTTGAGGTTACTAGGTTGGGCAGTGTAAATGTTCATACTTCACTGACCTTGAAACTTGCCCACTGTGGTCGCTTAGTGGCTAATTGTGAGGGTACGGGGTTCAGTTCCTGGCCGTGGCAGCTACATTTCTATGGGGGTGATATGCAAGAACGCTCATGTACATAGGTCTAGGTCAACATTAAAGAATCCCATGTGGTCAAAGTTAATTCATTATATCCCACAACTACGACATGTCTCATAATCATGTCATGGTTTTGGCATGTAAAACTGTTAAATTGAAAAAAAAAAAAATACAATGGTGACCAATTATGTGTGTTTCGTTTAGCATGGAGGCTGATTTTGTTGTTAGTTGTGAGACTTTCTTTTTTAGTATTTGGTGGCATGTTCACAGAACTGTTGAAATTAGGTTGAGATATTGCAACTATGTATAAAGCTTGCTTGTGTACATATTTTTTACATTGAGCAGCTCAGGTGACGTACCAAAGGACAAAGCAGCTGTCCCACTTGAGGCCGTTGCAGAAGAGAAAGGAGCCAAGACCTGATGTGGAGAGGCCGCAAAGACGGAAAACTGCGAGCTTAGGTAAGTTTAAGCGTAAACTGAAGATTAAGTCTTTATGGCGACCCTTCAACCAAAGGTCATCCCTTATCTTATGCGAGGTTTGGCGCTATAGGCTGGGCACTGCGGAAGCTTCTTGCCTCATTTGCTCAGTGGATGCAATGGGGCAGTTGTGTCACTTCAGCAGTAAGCGTTCCACTAGCTTATAGGTACTGCACTACTACTTGGTAGTGTAGATGGAAGCTGCACATTGAAGAAAATGAGCGCATGCAACTGAGCCGCTATTCATTCCCAACAATAGTTATTTAATTAGTTCCGTTGGGACCAAACTGGCGGTTGTTGGGACACCATATTTAGCGAAGCTTTTTCAGTAGTGTGATAGCTGCGCCAATTGCGCCAAACTGCGCCAAGAGGCGACACCTGCTACATCCTGCTTCATCTGGGCAAAAATTTCATTATTTGCGCTAAGCATGCGCCAAGATGTCGTTTTTGCGTTCTTTCGATAAGAAACGAGACGACAGGCGCTCGAAATCCATACGTTACCCCTGCAATTTCGAGTGGTCATCGCAGCAGACAGGAAACTTCTGTGTAGTTCAAGTAGTTAGTCTCTGGTCACAAGCCTTCCAAACAATTTCAACTCGCTCTTCCTGCGGTAGTTTTCTATTACTACCTTACTGATTTGAATAAAATCGTTCCTAAAGTGTTATGGTTACAGTCAAAGAAAAGTAATAATGACCTAGTTGTTCTTGGACGACAGTCTTGTCTTACTTGACTGACGATATTAAAATACAGTAATTAAGTATGTGCATGTAGAAGCGACCGTTTATTTCATTTGTTCTTTTTTTTTTAATTTGTAGTGCTATTTGGTTTAGTTTACTTCCAAAATATTTCATGCCGGGTGTCTATGTTTTAACGCCATAATATGGGCAGACTTTATCAACAATACCACGTGCTATACCGTGAATGGTACTCTGCTGAGAAAGCATTGTGTCCCAGTATTCCGGTATATCTCGGCTGGGCTTCTCAACCTCGGCAACTGTACATGTCAAACAGCTTTTCAAATGTAAACACGAACTCCCCCTTCGCCGTAGATTTTGTCGAGCACACATTAAATAACGGGAACAAAGGACCAGTTATTAAACCTCGTTCACTATTAACCGCCTCTCGACCAAGACCTTAACGATTCTGTGTATAAAGCACGACAGCAGACACTTCTCCACACAATGAAGGCCTAGGCTGTACTCAAAGCCCAAACGTAATAACACTTTTTCTTTTAAGTGCGGATCACTTAAGGGTCCCAGGCTGTCGTATGATGTCATCGCTTCGCGTAACACAGGCAAAACCAGGTATAGCATAGCCATCTGTAGCATAATGAGCACGCAAGCCTTGATGATGATATTAAGTGCGGAGCACTTTAGGGGCCCGACCTGTCTCAAGCTGTCGCCGCTTGGCGTAACGTAGGCAAAACCACGTATAAGAATAGAAAAGAGAGAGAGCAAGCGAGAAATAGGAAGAGAGAGAAAGAAAGGGAAGAAATGGAAAGAAAACTAGAAATAAATAGAAATAAAGACAGAAAAAAAGACACAAAGAACGGAAAAAGAGAAAAAGAAAGAGAGGAGGAAAGAAAGAAAACCGAAGAGAAATGAAGAGGCTTACTTCCGGCTTGGCACCACTACTGCGAAGCTGCCTTAATTTTTGCAAAGTAAATAGAGTGCATGGAAAATTTAGACCGCTTAATTGTGCATCCAGTATTGTATTTAAAGCATCAAGGAAAGCCCGAGTCATTTAGAAGTACCAAGTGAATTCCTGGGAAGTGTTAGGTGGCTTGAGCTGACTGGACTTAACAAAATTGGCGATGTCTGCAGAAAAGTGAAGAGCAGTTAATTTCAAGTGAAAAGTGAATTTCATGTTTAGGAGCACTGCAAATGAACATGCATGCACGCGTGCATAAATGGATTTCGTCTGACACGTGTTGCAGCTGCTCCGGCTTAGATTAAAATATTTGCGTCTGGAAATGTGCGGCAAGGAACTGCTCCAAATGGTTGTTATGCTGCTCCAAAAGGAGATTTTAGCTGCTCCAGAAGCTGCGCCAGAATGTCTTTGGTCAATCACATCACTGCTTTTTTCATGCAGTGGTGCCCGAAGGTTTAGTTCTCGTGGTTGGTGGTAGACACTGAGTCGAATATTTCTGAAAGTGTCTGTGAGCTCCACAGCTGTGGCCCGGAACTTCAGCAGGTCATGTTTGTCACCAAATGTATTGCACCATTTTGTCTTTCTGGTTGCTCAAAATGCTTACACAACTTCCCATAGTAGCGTGGTATTTTTTCATGAAAGGGGCCCTGCTAAACTTTATCAACGTGGTCAGAAAACGCTGCTGATGGGTGGTTGAGGCCTCAGGGAACATGCGGGCCAAACATTATGCTGCAGCGCACAGTCTGGAATTTATAACGACGCTCGTTAATTAAGAAAATCAGATAATTCGGATGTGTTCTCTGGTCCCGGCCAGCATATACATTGTTCAGTGGCTTCAAACTCTCATTAATTTGGTCATGTTTGGCCGCAACCTGATTAATTCGGACGATCCTCGGAGTGTGCCAAGTGGGAAGAGCGACAAATGTGCGACGCAAGAAGAGCGACATGATGCGCCATCTGTAAAAGAGTGAGTTAGCTCCTTTTACTTGAGCTTTTAGTCTTTTACTTTCGGACCAGAACAGACAGATGGTGGAAGGGTTTTGGACAGAAAAGGGTTAACTTCTTGGTCGGAAGCCTACTTATAACTGTTTGATGCGGCTTTTTCAGGAGATGTGCTCAACATTGACGTCAAAGGAGGCGGCGTGACGCTGGAACATGGCTCCGAGGGAAGCGTCATCTCTCAGACACTCGTGCGCTCCAAGCCGAAACCAGGCCGACACCAGCAGAACCCTTTCAAGCTGATACCCTGCAGAAATTACGATGAGGGCCAGGTGATTGTTTTGTGATTTGTATTTTGCGTTGGCTCGCTAACTTGGACTTAACTATTGTATGTGGCCGGATCGGCAGAGAGAGGAAGGTAAAATTGCACTACAGTCAAACCCACTTAAAACGATCCCAGATATAACGATCTGTCGGTTATAACGACCATATTTCGGTGCACTTGTGATTTTCGTATGCTACCCATTGAAACTGTCTACATATAGCAAACATTTTTCAAAGGCTCCTACTTTTACAACGAACACGTCCGACACTGTTGCGGTAAGTAGACCGTGGCAAGCACCACACGCAGATGTCGGACGCTGCGAGCGAGGTCACTCACTCGCCAGGTGTTTCTTCACTGGCAGAACGGCAGTGAGAGAAAAAAAAAAAAGAAGTAGAAGGCAGCATGAAGACTTCTGGTCAGCTTTCGCATGGCAAACTTTTCCGACACCATTCTCTGCATGTACGACCGCCAACGATTAACCAAACAATGCCTTCGAACAAAAGAAGCAATAACTTTTTGTCCCATAAAAGTTTGCCGACGCCACAATGTCGCCGACGCGCAAAAGGTCTTCTGCCTTGCTGTAATGGCAGAGACTGGTCGATCAATGATAACGACTTCCGCGCGGTTGCGGCGGTGCCTTAACGGATAAGCATCAGAAAAGCATGAAGGATAGGTGGCTGGTGGCGATGAACGATTTTGACTCATCGCCGACAGCCTTGTCACAGTCATCTGCAGATATCTGCTCGGCTGCGCGTGTTTAAACCGTGTGGAGTGATGGCGGTACAAGCGCATCATGCTGCCATTCGCAAGTACGCCGCTGCCGCGTCGTGCGAGGTCGTTTGCACGTTGCTTGCAAAATGCATGTCTTCGTTGTGTTGAACGAACTGGCTACCCGCCGCACCCGAGCATGATCCGGAGTGAAGCATGCACGAAGAACGCGCAAACACACGCATACACTAGACAGCTAACGGCTTGGGATGCGATGGCGAGAGCCGAGTAAGCGATGTGCTTAACGCAACTAGCCAGGGATGATTGGTTCCACGTGGCTGTACCGCGCTTCAGTGGAATGGCGTAAGTTCATTGCGAACGTGGTTTAATTCACTCGTGAGCACACAGCTGGCGTCGCTTAACACGCGAGAAGGCCTAACTTGTCACCAGAGGGGTTGTTAGCACTTTTTAACAAAAATACACAGAAAAAAAAAGAAAACCGGTTTGGTCGCTAAGTGCTCATATTTTTAAGGGCGAGTCCATATACAACGAACTACTGATATAACGACCGCTTATCGTGGCACTTCTGAGTTCGTTATAAACTGGGTTCGAACTGTAATATGGCTGTTCCCCTGTCAGCATTCTTAGGTATTTCCTGTATTTGTAGTCATGGTAGTGTTACTGGTGCTACCACTAGTGCCAGAGTCTCCATTAGCAATTTTCATTTGAAAACATATGACATAAATTATAGTAGCAATACTTATTGTGCACAATGTTTAAAATATTTTTGTTGTCTTACATGCCAAAACCATGGCATGATTATGAGTTTCACTGGGGGGACACCAGATCAGTTTGGAGTCCTTCAGCGTGCATTCAAATCAAAGTACATGGGCGTTTTTTGCATTTCGTTAACCCCATTGAAAAGAGGCTACCATGACCGGGAAGCAAACCAGTCTCCTCATGCTTAACAGTGCAGCGTCATAGCCGCTATGCCAAAATGGCAAGTGCATTGCCAGTGTTCTTATTGGCATTCCCTTGGGACATGGGGCCTGAAAACGTTTTTTTTTAATTTTTCATCGATTGAGATGAAACTTGCAGAGTTTATGTAAATCTGTGTGCGGATTTCAAATATTGCAATTTATTTTCTAGTATAATATGTAGTTTTTGAAATATCAAACATTTCATATGCTTTCTGGCAGCCATAGTTTGCCTAAACTGAGAGACTCACATGATAAATAAGCACTTCAGAACGACTTGGAATGAGTGCTGAATGCAAGAAAACAAGAATGGATGTTCTAAATCCATTCGAAGAAAAGTTATGGTATGTTGAACATTTGCAAATGCGTTTACGTCAAGCTGAGATTTCAGTCGTAAATATTCAGCGCACCACAACTTTTCTTCAAATGGCCTTAGAACATCCATTCTTGTTTTCTTGCACTCTGTACTCATTCCAGGTCATTCTGATGTGCTTAACTACTTTGTAACTCTCTCAGTTTAGGCAAAGTATGGCTCCCAAAGTGGCACTTGGAATTTTAAAAACTACATATTGTATTGTACTATTGTACTAGGAAAATAATTGCATATTTGAAATCAGCACACAAATATACGTACACTCAGCGAGTTTTGTTTAAATGGATAAAAAATTTAAGAAAATCTTTTCAGGTGCAGTGTCCGTTGTCAGTGTCCTTGTTGGCGTAAGTGTCCTGCTAAACACTTTGTGAAATGTGTCTATACTTGTGACCAGTCATGGCATAACAGGCTTGTAGTGTGCTGGCTGAGGAGTTGAATCGCATCAGCGATATGAGTTGTTTGAATAGTGAAGTTTTCATTTTCTCTGTTGTTCTTCTTCTCTCTCCAGGAGCCATTCAACATTGAGGTGTCAGTGACTGCCTTTTTAAAGATGGACATTCATGCACACCTTCTGAACACCGAGGTCATCGGACTCTTGGGCGGCTACTACGATATGCACCGGAACTGCCTGGTCATCTCCACCGCAGAAGCTTGCGACTCGGTGAGCACGGACCTCGAGTGTGAAATGGACTCTGGTGAGTTGCGTTGCATTTTGCATTACCAGGCAGGTTCATTAGGCCGTGCAAATCGCAAAGCTCTGCATGTAATAAACTCTATTCGAGGTATAATATCAAGCAATGGGAAAAAAAAAAGAAAAGAGAGTGTCAGGAAAAAGGAGGCAAAGGAGAGAGAGAATAAAATTCTTTATTTGAGAAGAGAGCTCAGGAGAGGTGTCTTTTATTCAGGATTTCTTGAGCTCGGGCCGCGTCATGGGCGCTCACGACCAGACTTGGCTGATTGTCAAGGGTGGAGCTGGCCAAGGATCTCATCCAAAGCTCGTTGGTGTAGTAAGGGTTGGGTGGTTTTAATTTTGGATTTTCTGCAGCCTCCTACTATATGTACCGAAGAGACCCGGGTTCTCCGCAGAAGCAGTGCTGCGGAGAGAATTGTGTTAAGGGCTATGAGGTCATATGTATCTTGTTGGGTCTGGGAATATGCTGACCTGTAGAACGCTTAGTGGTCTCTCCAGCTCTCTCTAGGTAGTGACATGTGCAGGGGTGTACGTTATGTGGTTTAACCTGTAATGCAGCATGATGTCATAGAATGAGACTGGAGGATGCATGCGCTCGAACTCGGTTTCCTCAGCATCGGGTCAAATTTTGAGCCACGAGGTTGGTGATCTCATTGCCAGCAGTGCCGTGATGAACTGGCGCCCAGATGATCATGACTGGTCTCATTAGTGGCTTTTGGTTGGTAAATCTGAGCGTGTTCTTACGTATTCGCCCTGTGGCGAAGCTATGAGACCCCGAGCTTCATACTAATTTTATTTACATAAACAACACTCACATCTGTAAGTTCACCAAAGATGTGACATTGAAAGCACAGCTAGTGTACTCTCTTTTATGTTGTGCCACAGTACTTCGAACAGCTATGCACCAACTCTCCTAACATAGTACTTGAATGGATTCCAAGGTCCATGTTAAAGTGCCGCTTTATTTTTCTCACCTTCCTACTGTGATGGGCTGAGTCGTCCAGCTGTATGTGGCCAAATAAACCGGAATTTCTTACTCTCGTTAGCTCATTTAGATCAAGTGCACTTGATCACAACCCTTGTCAGCAGCTGTCATCGCAGCTCATGCTGAGCTGTCACTTTAATGAGCGGGCAGCTAACGAGAATGCTGTGGTGATCGAACACTGGTGGCAAGCATGCGGCGAGAGCAGTTTGAGTAATTAGCATGGTTGTTCCTTCGCTCTTTTCACCGCTTCCCACCGTTCTTCGCAAAAGATGGGCTGCACTCTTGAAGTGCTGTGAATTATAATGTATGCTTTGTAGAGGAAGTATTGTGGTTGAGGCCCATCAAGACACTGTGATGTGTGACGCTTCTTCTTGGGTGTCGGGATTTGTTTGTTGGGTGCAGTGTCTCAGACGCAAGCCATGGAGTCCCTTCAGGAGCAAGGCTTCGATGTTGTTGGCTGGTACCACTCGCACCCTACTTTCGTGCCAAACCCGTCAGTGAGGGATCTGAACACGCAGCGCGACTATCAGGCGCTTTTCTCCAGCCAGGGCAGGCCCTTTGTTGCGGCCATCTTGAGCCCGTTCTTGCAGCTGGACACCTCCGTTCTGCCAGCCAAGGGGCTTGCCACCCGCACCAAGTGGTGGATAGTGCGAGAGAATGACGACCCAAGTCGTGGGGGGTGAGTCCAAAGTGTGATTGGCTGTGTAGCTGAATTTAGCTAAGACTTTCGAGGTGAGAATTTATTTTTCAGCATTATTGACAGCTGGGTGGTGTCCATAATGTTTACGCCAATTGCCAACTCATGAATACTACAAGTGCACACCTTTTATTCGAGAAAAGCTTACCTCAAAATAGCTTGTGCAGTGGGTTATTAAATGGGTGATTAAATCAAAACTGTTTTCGAAGATATTTTGCCAATGGTTTTCTGTTAGCACCATTGGGATCACAACAGCTGCACAGAACAATATGATGTCCACATTTGCATGTAAAGTGATACCTCGTTAAATCGAACTTGCATATCTCGAAAAATCTGTTGTCGAAATTTTCCGCAGTATCGAACCATTTCCCATAGATGCAATGTATTTATTGCCCTTTATATCGGAAGTATTTCAGGGCCAACTTTCGGTTATCTTGAAATCTTGACTGAGAGTGCAACAAAAAGTTCGCCGCCAGACCGTTTCACGACGTTCACACGAGGCTGCTGCGCTTACGACAAAGCAGACTATGTCGTCGAATGTAAAGTGGAAATATAGTGGCATAACAACTTTGTCAAACAACCCTATGCCGCGTCATGTGACACGGTAGACGTTCATAGAGGCAGACCGTGCAAAACAGCAAAATACAGCTTGTTGATAGCTCTTGTATGTCTTTATTTTCCCTAAAAACCTTTACGAAGAGCTAGTTAGACGTTTGTCAGTATAGCGGCAAAGGTTTTAGATAAGCTCAACTTCTCACTGCAATTTCCGCAACTTTGCTTATCTCTGAAATTCGCTTATCACTGCAATTTCTGCAACTTTGCTTATCTCTAAAGTTCGCTTATCTCGAAATTTTTTCAGTTTTTACTGCTTTATCTCGAAATTTTTTCCAGTGTTTACTGCTTTGAGTTAATGAATATCACTGTAGTCAATGACTCTGGAGTACCGCACTTTTCAGGAAACCTGCTTTAAAAATAGAAGTCGATGTTTTAAGGTGACACTAAAGTGAAACAGTGAATCGGATTCGATTTAGATTTATCAATTGTAATCTTAAAACACTAATGATATTAATTTCACCCTCATGGGCATATTAATAGAGGAGAAAAGGAATGTAAAAGTATCATTTTTAAATTTTGTGCCGTAATCTCCGTGCCTGATGTTACGGAAATCCAAGTGAATTTTTCGTATTTTGGTGGCATTGGTTCAACGAAATTGTTTGAGACTTGGTTTGTTAGGTCTCCTGCCCCCCTCAGAGGTCAATGTACTTAATTTCTACTGATTTGCAACCACATAACCCTAGTAGACGCCATCAAAATCTATGACGTCACGGCGATTTGTGTGGAAACTTGAAAGTGGCTTCACCACCCGCATTTTGTTTTTGCGCGTTTTCTCGTTAACAAAGTGTCTTCTCGGGGCAAGCGTGGTGATTTTGGTATTGTGAAAGAGGAATTTCCTAATACAGTAAAACCTCGTTTATCCGGATCTCGTTAACTCGGAAATTCGGTTAACTCGGACTCGCGGCGCGGTCCTGGCAAAACTGTGTATATTTCAATGGTGTCAGATGCTCATTAATTCGGAGGGATTTAGCCGCGCACCGGTTATCTCGGACAACTCCGGAGAGCGCAATCGGTACTTCATGCTTAGAATCGCGCGATCTCGGCGGAACCGGAGCTTTGGAGAAACCGAAACCGAACGAACAACTGCAGCAGAATATGATCATGATGATAGTGAATGAGGGGGAAGTGGCTAGGTGGCGGTAGTCACCACCCGGCGGAAGCGCTTTGGCAGCCGGCGCATCCAGTGTCTATTAAAAGCGCAATGGCGGTACGCACGGACGACGGGACTATGGTTACAGCCACTGTACTATGGTGGAACGGGACGATTTCACCACCACCACAGTGACCACAGCTGCTGCTCGCTACGCCTACGCTGCTGGTTTCTTTGTGTTGTGACTTCGCGCGTAGCGTACGAGCTCGTGCACGTTGCATTCTACGGCTGTGCCTGTGTGCGTTGCCACCGCCGTCGCGCTTCACAATGATGGCGACCGTCAGCGGCCAAACCCCATAAGCGCGAAAATGCACGCGACAGCGACGAGCGACGCGACGTAGATTGTCTTCGCGCAAACAGTCGCTTGCGCGGGCAAACCTCATTCACGCGACGGCTTCAGACGGCTTCGGCGAGCGAACTCCACTGTTGCTGGCATGAGGCCGTCTACTCGTACGAAAGGTGCTGCGTAGTCAGCGGTATGCAATGTAAAAATAAAATGTGTTGATGCATAATGGAACGGAAGGTGTTTATTATTGCATTGCAGCCTTTTTTTTTTTTTCATATGCACGTGCATAAACATTCATTGTACGCGTTGCGCTCGTCGCCGGTGGCCATGTTAGGTCACTCTAGCCATGTTGTTGTAGTTGTTTTGAGCCATAGAGTTTCCTATAAATACACTAGAGGGAACTCTGGCGCTAGTGTCTACGGGGGCTGCAACACACGGCGCTTCAGCCAGCATGGGAATCATGGGTAGTACACAAATTTGCCTAGTCTTGCCTAGTCTTCGTTCTTTTGGCTGCGTGTGGCCTGAATTCGCTTTGCCGCAATACAAATTTCAGCAAAAGTTTAGCAGTTACGCTTCACCACCGTTACCTTTTTTAGGCTCACGAATTCAAATACGCTCACGAAGTTCACAACGCTTCATTCTTTTATCCGAAACAGAACGAAAACGCAACAATAAACAAAGCCACAAGTGCGTTCGAAGCCGGAAGCACGAAGACTAGGCAAATCCGTGTACTACCCATCATTCCTATGGTGGCTGAACGATCGCAGCGCCAGAGTCCCCTCTAGTTAATTTTAGGAAACTCTATGTTTTGAGCATCTTGAGCGCGTCAAAAAGCACGCGGAGACAACCGGCAGTACGTCACTGATGTACATCCTGTTCTGGTGCTTCGCTATTGGCTGCGTGAGCATAGCACGTCCGGGCGATGGGTGACGGTTTCCAAATCTGAAAAACCGAGCGATCGCGCGAAAATGACCAGGCGACACGTCGCGCGAACGACCCGTTTCGTCGCTCACAGCGTCGCTCCGTCGCTGTCGCGTGCATTTTCGCGCTTATGAGGTTTGGCCTTGAAGCAGCCGAAGCAGCCAGCGACAGCGAGCGTGCGCACCACCAGCTCATGGGGTTGAAGAAAATCATTCTAGCACAAATTCCGTCAACGAGGCAGACAAAAATAACCCAGTTTTTCATGAAATAAAGGTTTGTCTGTGCCGAGTACATTTTCCTTTAGTTTTCATGGGCCATTCGATAATCCGGAATTCGGTTAACTCGGACATTTTCTCCGGTCCCGTGAGATCCGGGTTAACGAGGTTTTACTGTACGAGAAAGTGAGACATAGCAGGCAATTTTAACGTGCTAGCATTAAAGAGCTAATTTTGCAGAAATTCCGATGTCGGCATTGCCATTGGTGTTGCTGTCGTTGGTTGTGAGTGAAAAATCCGCGTTGTCCATGAATGAAAAATAGAGAAAGATGCAAATGAAATAAATAATAAAAATCTTCGTTCTGAGTGAGAATCAAACCGAGCCTTCTACGTGGCAAGCAGGTGTTCTACCACAGAGCTACACCATTACTTTAAACTGCTGCGGAAAAAAAAAACACTACACGAATGTCATGTAATAGGAGGAGTTTCCTTAACGCAGTAATATTACGTGGCAGAAGAGTATAATCGTGTCAGGCATCAAAAAATGTGAATTGTGCAACGAGTGGGTTTTTTAAAGGCCCACCCATTACCAACCGCTCAGACATATTTAATCATCACCACCAGCAAAAGCATCAACAAAGTGAGCAGCTGTGTAGGTTTGCGTGTTGCCTTATAGACACGTAGTGGGCCCTTTGGTGATTTGCCAAAAGATGAACTATGGTGTAGTGGGCATTTAACAACTGTACTTGCAGTAGGCATTCCTGGATAGTTGTAAACGGCCAATGTTACGCACACAGTTGTTTGTTTCCTTGCGGGGCACGGCTGAGACGGGCACCAAGAACCTTCTAGCTAGCAATTCAGAAGGTGATGCGCACGAGGCCCGAATACACTATCGCGTTCTACTCTTTAAGGATGAAGCTCAAGCGTCCTGCAAGTTTTTGCTGTTCATTGTAGATATTGTGGCACGGGGCAGGTGGCAGGATCATTTTCTGTTGCACTACTTCATTTGCGTGACAGCCACGTGGCAGTTTGGCTCATGGATCGTGCACCTCGTTTGCCCCTTTGTGCATGGGTGGAAGGATGTGCTAGTTGAACATGTTTATAATTTCATTGGTGTGGTTGATTCGTCTTAGTGGAGACAACTCACTTCATAGTGCAGATGACTACTCACTTCATAGTAGAAGTGTCCTGTCAGTTTCTGAAGGAAAGGAGTGTAAGTTTAAGGGCTCGTTTGCTTTGTTAAACACAATATTAATGAGAACTAACAGACAATGAGGCCAAGGAAAGTATAGGGGACGTTATTAGAAGTAGTTGTAATGTAAATGTGAAGAGAGAAATGTGGATGAAAAGATAACTTGCCACCGGCAGGGACCGAATTATTAGTCAGCTGCCAGCTTGTAATAAGATCACATGCTACGCGACAATGTAAATGTGAAGAGAGAAATGTGGATGAAAAGATAACTTGCCACCGGCAGGGACCGAATTATTAGTCAGCTGCCAGCTTGTAATAAGATCACATGCTACGCGACGCCAGCAGGCAAAAAGAGTGTTCTACACTCGCCGTATGGCAACAGGCGACGCTGACTGACGCTCCCACGTTTAAAATGCACATATATACCCTATAAAGTGGATGGGGGGATGACTGCCACTGTAGCTCAGTGGTAGAGCATCGGACGCGTTATTCGAAGGTCGCAGGTTCGGTCCCTGCAGGTGGCAAGTTATCTTTTTCGTCCACTTTTCTTTCTTCATATTTACATTACAATTACTTCTAATAACATCCCCTATACTTTCCTTGGCATCATTGTCTGTTAGTTCTCATTATTACCGTCAGTTTCTGGACATTCAGGAAGGGAAATGTAGGTTATGGGTAGCTAGTACACACGTCCCTATGGTAACCTACGAAAGGGAATTTTAAGGGCTTTTTTTTGTTTGCTAGACACAATATTGATTATAACTAACATGTTAGTTATAATTAATCTATAGTAGCCAAGTGGGACTGGTGTTTCAGAGTGTGAGAGCTGGGAAAACGTAGCTGGAATGCATCAACAAAGTATCACTGTTGTAGTTGAGCCAAATGAGACTACTATTTGACCGGGAACGTTGTTCTTCTTTTGTTGTCAGGAACCGGCGGCCCGTCGCTTGTGCCTTACGCCTTCAATGTGAAGCTCTTGAAGGCAGACCAGTTGTTTGTCCAGGACGTCACGCCGGTGGTTCGCCAGCTGGTCAACAGGGTTTCGTCCTGTCCAGCCCGGGTGGAGCTTTCCAAACCTTACCCCTGGCGGGCCTCACTTCGCTATTTAGACAAGGCGAGTTGCAATATCTAGCCCTTATCTGCTTTGCTGTACTGAGCGTAACATCACATAACGAGTGCCATTACCAATGATGCTGTTACCCTGCGCATACGTTCAAATTTGTTTATTGTAAAGTACCCACTGAGGTAGCTTTATGGCTAAGGTTATCGCACTGCGACGCTCAAGAATATGGGTTCAATTTACAGCGACGATAGCTGAATTTTGATAGAAGCAAAATGCGAAAAGATGGATGTACTTAGATGTAAGTTTGGGTTGAAAATATAGCCGATGAAAATTAATCTGGAGGTTCCCCCCTATGGCGTGACTGATGATCACATAGTAATTTTGGCTTGTAAAACCCTAGAAATTAATATTTTTAATTGCAAGCAGCTACTTTCATTAAAATATATCGGGTATTTTAGATGCTCTAAAATACCACAGCTATTGACAGTTGTTGTAGAGCAAATTGATTGTTGACGTATGTGTTAAGGATGTTCGTCACTATGTTTGGTGATAACGCACGAGTACGGACGGGCAGTGTCAGTACGTGCATGTGACGGGTTGCAAAGCTATCGGAGTTTGCGATATAAAAAAAAGTGCTTTTTTTTTGCCACAGAATTGTCAAAGAGAAAACATGCCTCATTGTGTATTTGGTGTCATGCTACAGTTGTACCTAACCGGGGATGTTTTGTTTTTTTCTAACTTTGAGTTTTTAAATGTCTCAAGCTCCATCAGCAGGTGATTCAGCTCTTCGGTTAAGCTGATCACTCAGTTGCGTTATGTGGTGTGGCTTAGCAAATATAGCAAGAACGCTCTTTATAGCAACAAAGGGGAACGGTGGCAATAGCATTGATTGGCAGTGAGCGTGGTAAATAGCACTGCTCAGAGGTGGGCAAAGATTTTATGCGTGTAGCTAATACTTCTGAGTATTGTATATAACACGCGCTTTCTTACCTTGCTCCAGCTCTAAAGGTTTCGTTCCCATTGCAGATTTTAAGAAGTAACTTGCCTACTTACTCAGCCATTTTGTTAGCCAAGATACATCATATTTTTGCAAAGTGTTGTATACCATATTTACTTGCGTAATGAATGCACTCGCATAATAAATGCACCCCCCAACTGCAGTCGTCAAAATTTGGATTTTTTTTTTCTCCCGCGTAATAAACGCACCCTCTACATTTATCCACTGCAGTCCCGCGAACCGAAAAGTGGCGCCTCCTTGCCCATTGCTCTTTTCCGTTTTTTATTACGCCGACCCCCCATCGGATCGCTCCCCCCCCGCCCCTTCGGCCGCTGCCGCGCAGTTCTTTGTTTTTCTTTCTGTCTGTGCGCGGCACGTCCCCTGTCTTTTTTAATTATCCGTGTGCCACAGCGGGATTCTCGAGCGGTGCGAGTGTAGAGACATCGCGGCTCACAAGCACACAGCAAGCGAAGGTCACGAAACTGCCTGCGCCAACCAACGGCCGCTTCCTGCAAATACGAAACTTTGAGGCCCAGCCACATGCATGCGATTTTCGAGCGAGGCGACAGGATTTTCTGACGCGAAGGGCCATCCGTCGCCATCGCAGGCATGTCGCAGTTTTCTGGAAAACCAGAAAATTTCGCTTGTCGCCCAGAAAAGAGCGTGACGATTCCCGTAACACGGTGGCACCCCTGATCCTCGCTTCGGTTGCAATTTGCTCTTCATGCTTGTTATCCGCGTGTACTTCAAGGAACGTAAGACATAGGCTACCTTTTTACAGTCATATCTCACGCGGAGAGCGAGGCAGCGGCCGTATTTTGTCGTTAATCTTGTAATCGACGGTTTGTTTTGATGCTTCGGTGGTAGCTTGCTGCAATGGTGGTAGCTTGCTGCAATCTCAACGTCGTCGTCGTCGTACGAGTTTGCCACGGAGTCACCGAGTTTGCCAAGTGCGTCGGTGCGTAGTAGCGTACGCTTCGGGTCGCCCTCGAGATCACAGCAGATATCACTGTCGCGATTAAACAAAAGATCGCGAAAAAGAAAGCCGCGAAACGCTTTTATGGGGTGCGCGGGGACAGCTTGCAGAAGATAGCGCGATCAACCACCGCAGATGAGTGAAGTGCAATAAAGAAGCTGTTTCCAAACAGTGTACGCTTACGTTAATTGCGAAAGGTTAAGCTACCTAACTTTGTTTTTTTGCATTACCGCATTTTTTGCTCCTCCCGAAAAAGTTTTCGTAAAATTTACCCCGCATAATAAACGCACCCCCCCAACTTTGCTTCAATCTTTCGGGAAAAAAAGTGCGTTCATTACGCGAGTATATACGGTATTTCAGAGAACCCTTTTGGCTTACTGTCTTACCTCATGTAATAAATTATTGAATATAACAAATATGTTAAACTAAATGTGATACGTTTAATGTTCAATAGATAAACGTGGATAACATGTTCTTGACATGATTTGAATATGTGATGATGGTTATTGGACATGACGATGGTATTATGGAGCCAGATGTCATTCGTTGTGACAGTAATTGACTACACGTGTCTGCAGTCCATCTTATGTGCTTTCGCAAGCATTGTTACATCTCAAAGCGTTTTGTTGTCAATGTGTAGACTCACTATGACAGCCTTGTAGCGATGGCATTGTACTACTAAGCACTAGGTCATGGGTTTGATCCCAGCCATGGTGACCAGATTCTGATGGGGGGTGATTTGCTAAAACGCCTATGTAAAATTGTTGTTTTGGTGTGTAAGATGTCATAATTTCAATGAACAGCTGGTCTGCCTCTTGGTTGTTCTTCAGTTAAAAAAAAAAAATTTCCTTTTTTTTTTTCTTTCCAATAGATGCTGGCCAGCCTCCAGTTTCACATAACAAACTCGGAAACCTCTGTAGGAGATGCTACAGAAATTTTGCAAGCCATTCATGCAGCATTAACAGACATCTAGCAACTACTTCCATGCTACCCTCGCATGCAGAGCATATGTTTCGAGTTTTTATTTGTGTAAAAAATTATGAATGAGTTGCATATACTTTGATTGTTCTCATCGTTTGTGCCGTTAAGGCAGTCGAGTGCAATTTGACTTCACGACGTGAAGTCCTCAATGTACTATGCAAAAACACATCGGAATGTGTGAGCTTTTTAACTTGTCATTGTCAATAGTCTTTCACAAGTACGCTTTCTTACCAAAAAAGCAGAACTTAGATTGTGGTATCGACATTGGTATTGCTTTATCGATTTCTTGTTCATTTGTGACTGTGTGTGAACGTTCTTTATCTCAACAGATCTCCTGACCACCTCATGCATCGTCACTTCATCTTCGAGCCATTGGACTTAGTTCACTCAGAGGGTACACATTTTAAAAGCCTTGCGTTTCTTCTACGCCTGTCATATGGCACTTGTAATGTAAGCTCACAGTAAATGACATTCATTTTGAATTTCACGGCGGTCTTGCATTCCTCGTCTACACGGCTATACACAATGGAATTTGCAATTGACGATGTTTCTCGTCATTGCAATGCGGTTTTTGCTTCCTATTATTAGCCGCCTACGGAACTGCAGAGTTTGCTTCCATGCCTGTTGGATAGATATCACGTGTGAATTTCCGACCTTGCTACTGTGGCACTACTTCAGCAAAACGATATAAAGGAATCGAAATAGAAGAAAGAACAGACGAGCGTTCGTAAATGTGGCCAACAGGAGGTGTTGGCGTAACGTCAGAATCTGGGGAAAAGAGTATACGCCTAGTGCACGCCGACTGAAGCGCCAGTGGTGGTGAACATGCTTGTTACTCTCAGGGCAGTGAGCAGACGTCCGCCGTAGGTTTCTACGTCGTTGTTCGTGTGTCCCTGCGTTCTTCACGTTTTCGGAGTGAAATAAGCAGTGTCTGATGCATGTGTGTGGTGGCCGGAGCTTCAAGATATATAAAAAAACAATTGCTGTGTGGTTGGGTGCTCAAACACCTACAAAAACTCGCCCGCAACACGGTTTTATTCATTCCCCGCGAGGCCTTTCTGACATGCCTATCTAACGTGGTCGGCGCTTCTCCGCTTTTCAATGCATCGTGCGGATTCTTTCTGTAACCCTAAAGTGCTAACGTACTCACACTACAGCTTTGTACAGTTTGAAGCAGGTTAGCGAGAGAATTTCAAGTTGCTAAAACAGCAGCGGGTAGCGCAGATCGACGGACGTAGCAGGATGGCATCGGCAGTGCGGCGCTAGCTCTGTTTATTCACCCGTACTTCTGGCAATTTCCTTACCAGGGGATTCCATCTGCAATATTAATGCTACAACTGATTTTCTTGGTGGCACTTGTTCGGCGATGGCACGTGTAATCAGCGGTAGCAAGATCGCTACATGTGCCGGCATCTTGCCGTGCGAGTTCGGAACATTTAAATATCAGTCCGCCCATACGATGTGTACTTATTAATAATACGTACAGAAGCAACATTGCAACAAAGGTTGAATTTGAAGAACAACGAGATGAACGAGGCGTCGCATCAGTGAACAAAACTAACCGGCTACTTACCACGAGCTTTTGAAAGTAAAATTTAGCGCAACTTGAAAAACCCTTGAAACACTCACACATTCACACACGCTTTCACTCAGGATATACACACCACACACAGCTCTCACTACCAACTGTTTATTGTGCGTGACTGACCTTCTTTTATACGCACAGGAAGATGCGCAAAAAAAAAAAAAAAAAACAATGATCAACAATAGTGCGCATGTGCAAAGAATCAACAAGCGATACAGGAACCAGCCACCACCCAACAAATTTAAAAAAAAAAAAAAGAGAGAAAAAGATAAAGCCGCTAGGAGCACTAACACCTTGCCTCGAGAAAAAATATTTCTTTTTGATACAACATCGTGGACGGCTCGCTAACACAACGATCCTGGTTTTTTTTTCAATAAAGTAAGCTACTAATGACAGACGTGCTGATGATTTCACACGGTCGCCGAATCACTTATGCAGAAGCTGAAACGTGGAACACAAAGGGATGGAGCTGCTTGGGATTCATCGGGTTCCAAGCCTCAAGTGATGCCGTACTTGCATAAGCTCTCCCACAACCTTAACACGACATGGTGTGCCGCTGGTCTTTTTGCCGCCAGAAAAACTCGGCAATTTGTGCCCGCGCATTTGCAATGGCAAGAGTCACGGTTGGCAGAAAAAACATGAGAAGGCCTTCGTTAAGTGCTCCACTGGGGTTGTATACTCCATTGCATAATCTTGCGGAAAAGTGTACGTCGGGCAAACCGAGAGATGCCTAAATGACCTGCTTAGGGAGCATGCGCAAAAAGTTAAGAAAAACGAGGTTAAGTACGCGCATCTTGTGGCACATGCTGCCGCATGTGGATGTGAGCCACGGTTTACAAATACGCAGGTTCTCGGAAGGAGCGTGAAATCATCAGCACGTCTGTCATTAGAAGGTTACTCTAAATTTTACTTTCAAAATGACGAGTTACCAACTAGCCCAACAAGTTAATACCACGAGCTCCACTTCATAGCTGGGCTTTGTCACGCTGGTGGTCTGCGGAACGCACCTGGCACGTATACACACTGGGTTGTCCCAAATTCCGTTAACTTCGTGCACGTGGCCACTTTTGTAGAGGCCCGCGCCTTTCCTGCAGCTGTCACCGCAGAAGTAGCTGTCAGGCACCCGAACGTATGGAAAATCGCAGCCGTGTACTTCAGCCATCCCCTGCAGCAATGCTATGCAATGCGCCATCGTCTGCTCGGCTCCCCAAGTGTACTGTCGCCGGCGCCCTTCAGTGGCGCCTCTATAGGCGGCGCACTACGCGTATATACGTATTTCCACAAATTGCATCAGCTACTGCGCTGTACGTCATAAAGTTATAAGAAAAAGTGAACAGTCATTAATAAAAACCTCAACTTTGATTACATTTTGCCGTAACTTACCAATTTTGTAATTTTTTGTCGAGCTCCTGTCATCAAAATTACAAGTCACGTTTGCATGGTTTTGAAGAACACATTCAGTGGGGGGAATGCCATTAGCTGTGAATGTCATTTGCTCTGCCTCTCTAGCTGCAACAAAAATGGTCTTAACACCTAATCACACTCGCTGTGAATGACATTACATGTGCCGTGTGACAGGGGTATTCTTTTATTATAGCATGTTCCTTTCTAGACAACCCACGAAATTTACAAACAATGGTTGGACCCATATGCAGATGCCAGTGTGGGGTCTAGATAAAAATATTGATGATCATGGGCAACAGATCGGGTTGTCCTGATTACACTGCATGCTTCCGGAATGTCTCGTTGAAAATGAAGCACCATTGTTTAGTTTTTCCTCATGTTAGTGCATTCATTCATTCATTCATTCATTCATTCATTCATTCCTTCATTCGTGTGATAAATAGTGGGGACTTCAATTTTGTGACCATATGGCAAGCTATTTTAGCTGGCTGTATTCCTTTTGTAAATATATGGTAAAATGCTCCTCACTTTTGCAATTGCTAGCCCCGGACAGGTGCCTGACAGAAGTCGTGACAGAAAGGTTTTCCCGCGATGGCTGTGTTACGTCACACATGAAGAAATAACAATTCGCAGCCTTTGACAGGTGCTCAGCAAGTTTCAATCACTGGTGACCGATACGATCCATTACATTTTCAAGGAACTTTGCCTTCCAGTTGGTGCAGTGACATGAGACGTAAACTAAGCGTTGCAACTCTGCTTAAAATTTGTATGGATACGATATAGCACTTAATAGTAAAAGGAATGGTATGCGAAACCTCGTTATAATGAACAGATGTTTTGAAAAATCAATTGCCTTCCTGCTTCTTTCAGTGTAACAAATATTCACTGAAACCTGGTTAACTTATTTTCCCGTTTGCCCCATTTTGATTTGCTTTATGGAATCTGGCGTAAATTCATTTTGTTTGAGATAAAAGATGCAAAGTGCTTGGAGCTGACACCTGGGTGAGAAAATTACCAATGTCAGTATTTGCAGGTATAATTCCAGTTAACGAGAATGTACTGCAGCTTTATAAGAACTATTGGATCTAACAGAACTAATTTTGTGTTAGATCAGAGTTTCTTATAACGAGGTTCAGCAGTACTAATCTTTCCTGCTTGAGCAGTTTCATTTTGCGCACAGCAACTTGTTCGGTTTTTATTCATTGCCTTGATATTGAGCATCACGTAAAATTTAATGCATTGTTGCCACTACATATATTTTACTGTTGGAAGGTATAATAAAGCTTTTAACGTGAAAAAGATGGACTTATTTATCTGCTGCTCAGACTCTCGTTGAGGTGCAGTCTTTGCACACACATACTGCTTCACTGCAGGGCCTGTTTACGTAGACCACAAATGTACGATTTACATGCTTAGAACAGTTTACAGGGTACATTTTCAGGGAACACTTCTAGAAAGTGTTCTACTGGTCCTTCCTGCTTGCGGTGAATGGCTCAGTTTGTGAACTGGTGAGGCCATTCTCCCGTGGAGTCTCTGGTGTCACTAGACACAACACAAAGTTGCCGTAAGTTCAGTTTCATTTTTTTTTTTATGTATCTTGTGCAGTTGGTCAAATGTACACGAACACAGTATTGTTTTATGTGTGCTCGCAGGTATATTATGCTTGTTTGTACTGCCCTTCCATCACTTGCTTGTGCTGTATGCATCGGGCTTGCATGCGATACCATATTTAGTAATTAGAGCGTTGGATTTCCCATGTAATACGCCATGTCTCTTGGAAGTTGTCCTGCGGGTCAGAACCGTTTCTTTTTAGAAAACATTTCTATACATCGAGCAGACATTGCAAATAGAATTTACATCGATTGCATGCTGGTTACACATAGAACCTACGTTCAAACACTGAAGTTTTGTGGCTATGATGTTTTAAATGTTAAAAAAGTCACAGTTTTGCCGCAAGGACGAAGCAATGAATGCGATAGCAACAAAGTGGAATGTCATGCGAAGAACGACAACCAGATCGAAACGTGCAGCGCGCTGCTCAAGAAGAACGAACGCACAAAAAGAACACATACAGGACGAGCGCTAACTAACAACGTTCACAGCTAAACACTCAACGCGCTGCTTAGACTCAAGGGATGCACGAGACGTATACACACAGATATGCACAGGATGAGTGCGTAGTAATAGTGTCACACTTGTCACTTCACTGTTTGAACAGCGCGCTCTTTTTGCAAACGGGGACTTGGCAGCGAGCGAAGTGACCGTGTGAACTCGCTCCGTAACTACAACGCAATCGCATCGGTGAAAGCCCAAGACCACGCACCGTAGGGCAAAGTACACATTTATAGAAGCGGGGTGCCGAGCGCGCCCTTTGCACCATCTCGCTGGTAATGCTGCGAACACACTGATATTACCCCCCCCCCCCCCCCCCCCAGTGGCGTAGCCAAGGGGAGGCTGGGGGGTTCAACCCCCCCCCGAAATTTTTCAGTTTTGCTTGCGTATATATGCACGCACACATACAAACGCACGCACGAACATACATAAAGTATGGTTGAACCCCCCCCCCCCCCCTCGAAAAAAATTTCTGGCTATGCTACTGCACCCCCCCCCCCCCCGCCCCTGAGATCTACGTACCGCTAGTGGTAAATGGTGTACATGAATAGCTCGCCGTTACTATGTTGAAGGACATACGCTTTCGTGGCTCAGTGGATAAAGCCGCGCGCCGCGGAGCGAGAGGTCGCCCGTTCGAGTCCGTGCGTCGGGAAATATTTTTCTGAATTATTTTTCTTCGTGGCTTATATACAGGGTGTTTCAAGAAATGTGTCCAATATTTTTATAAAATCAGGAAAATGCGGTATTTGCTCGCTATCTTCACAATTGCTTTTTCTGTAGCTGCAGGCATCTTAAGATGGTTGAAGACATGATTTGGGACAGTAATTAAGAAAGTTAAATTAATTAACTTTTTTAATTAGTGTAGTTAGTTAAGTGAAATGGGAGAATTGAAGTCATTCATGCAAAGAACCCATTTTAGCTTTGAGATTTTGAAAAAGTGGCCTCTAGGAATAATTGCGAAGCAATGAAATTCTCCCAAATTCAGCGACGAAAACTGAAACTGAAACGTGGAAGAGCGCAACTGCCATATTCTTCTGAGACGCCGAGAATGAGTGAAACGTCATTATATCAACCATCAACCGACTTCGTTGTGTGGGCTGCGCTTGCACTAGTAGCACGCATGACACAACATACGTTAACGAACGGAGAAGAACTAAACCTCTGTAACCGTTGTCTTGAAGAGTGACGTCATTCTAGTCGTCTGCTTGTTGCGCTCATCGGTGCTTGGGTTTCGGTTTCGCTGTTGAATGTGCCCGAGTTTCATTACGCCACAATAATTAATAGAGGCCGCTTTTTTCTAAATCTGAAAGCTGCGATGGGTTTTTCGCATGAAGAATTTCAATTCTCCCATTTGACTTAACCGCCCAAATCCGCTAATTAAAAAGTTGATTAATTTAACTTTCTTAATTACTGTCCCAAATCATGTCTTCAACCATGTTAAGATGCCTGCCGCTACAGAAAAAGCAATTGTGAAGACAGCGAGCAAATACTGCATTTTCCTGATTTTATAAAAATATTGGACACATTTCTTGAAACACCCTGTATATATATACACGCACACACACATATACGGGGCATGACAGTGCCGCCGACAGCAAAAAGCAGCCGAGAGTGTCCGTATAACTGCTGTCGCAATAAAAATTTAACACTCAAGTGCATAAGCTACTTTCGCAAGTTCAGTTATAATGAACTGTAGAGTATGTATGCTGCCACACTGTTATCTGCATGTTTTGTTTGTTTTACTCAAGTTGCAGTATCCATATTGTATTAAGAAAGTGAACATGACAACAAGAAGTTCTTTGTGATAACGAGAAGTTGTTACAAAGATTGTGACTTGAGATGTATTTGCTGGTGCGTAATGCTTTATTTTCGTACGTGGGCCCAAGGTCTTCTGATGGCGTGGGTTATGTTTTTTACCATGCATCCTGTTTCTATAAGCTGGATTGTGGAGTTTTAACTTTATGTTGCAAGGGCTGTGCGATACTTAAATGGGGCACTCTTGTATAAGTTTACCCACTATGTAGTAGTTTTCACGTGCGCCAGCATTGCATTTCATTCATAGCAGAGTGTGCCATGGCAGATAGAGCAAGTTACCACATTACCTGCGCTTGTGATGAAAAAATAAGAATGTGATATGTCATGCGACTCAACCAGGCATAAAATTGATGCATAGATCAGTCATAATTATAATGTGCCATACAGAAGCAGAGCGACTTTGAAACGACAGCATTCATTCATGATCAAGATCTAGTACGTTCATCACAGAATGCATGTGCCCAAACCATGTAAACACTGTGTTATACGATTTAACATGGTCTACACATAAATTTCGCATATCATGTTTTTGGTTTCAGATCAAAAACCACCTAGTGCACTTTTTAAAACAGTTGAATTTTACAAGTGCACAACTTGCGTAGTTTCTGCATCATTGATTTGTGTCGTTTATAAAGTGCTGACTAAAATGTGAAGTTTGAAAATGAAGTATAACGTGTGTATGTGAGTACCGTATTTACTCGCATAATAGGCGCACTCGCATAATAGGCGCACCCCCAGTTTGGTCGCGACAAATCAGTTTTTTTTTATTTCCGCGCATAATAGGCGCACCCCGAACTTGGCCGTGATCAGTAGTTCTGTACCGTATTTGCACGGTTGCAATTCGACGCCCTCTTACGTTAACTGGAGCGAGGAAAAAGAAAATAAGAAAGACCGCGGCAGCGCTGCGCCAGCTGCACGGGCCCGCCGAGTGAGGAAGAAGGGCGGTTGCCTGGGCGTCGGAGTAACCTTTGCACCGGCGTGGCGCCGGCCGCTTGCCGGCCGAGCGCGCTCCGCGTGGAACGTGCGATCGCGTCCTTATCAAGTGCGCTTCGAGTTTCCTGTTGGGAAAAGCGTCGTCGCGCGTTTGCTACCTCGTCCGCAAATTTAAAGGCTTTTCGGCTTTCCGACGCGAGCTTTCGCCTTTGCTGCCAATACGCGGACTTGCACAAGCTCGGCGGACTTTTGTCGCCGCTGATTTCCCGGCCGCGAACCTTAACATCGTATCACGCGCGCTGCTCTTGAATCAGTGCTTGAGTGTGATCTTTCCTACGCCCAATCTTCATGTCGTCTTGTACAAACTTCCCGCGACAACATGCCGAACCGTACACTAGGCCTAATCAGCGTTGGTTGCTTTTCGGTGGCGGTCGCGGGCGATCAAAGTTGCGGTTTTGTACGGAATAAACGTAACTCTTTGCGGTGGCTCTACTTGAAGGAAAGGGGGCATGGGTGGCGACTGTAACACTCGAATGGTGGTTCGCGATTCGATGTCTTCGACATGGGGTGCGAGCCCGTGAAACCGAACGATCGGTATCGTTCAGAGCACAAAATTTCGGTCGTGATGAAACGTAATCGGTGAATTTCCGCGATGGCGCTTTCTTTTCGTACGTTTTTTTTTTTTCCGCATTCATTCTGTAGGCAACGCGGGTCTTTCGATGTTAATTTTTGGAAATTTGAATGCTCGTAAGCACACCGCATCGCATGCCTCGATTCTCGGACACGCGAGACTGCATGCTCAACACGTTTTGCGCTAGTGTAGCCTATGAAGAAGGTTGTTTCGGCTGTAGTGCGGATATTCGTGACTTCGGTGATTTGCGTTATCAGGGGTCTAGGCTGTAGTCGGAAATAAAATTTTCGGAAATTTTACCCCGCGTAATAGGCGCACCCCGAACTTGGAGCCGGATTTTCTGGAAAAAAAGTGCGCCTATTATGCGAGTAAATACGGTAATTTATGCACCTCCCCCCCTATGGAAGTGCATCTGGGAGTCATATCCACGACCTGGTGCTCAGTAGCAGTAATAGAGCTGAACTTACCTATGTGGGCTTGGCTGTCTTTAAACCGAAAGCTTCTCTCACCTAGTGACTTGAGGCTGGACTTTAAGGCATTAAAAAAGAATGTTTTAGGTGCCAAAAATAGGCAGGGAAAACAACGTTTTAGGCTTAAAACGTCGTAAATATAGGCACAATCAGTTTTTACATGAATGCAAATAATTGCAAGCGCTGTTGGGTTCGACCTGTATCTATTACAGGAAAACAAAAAAAAATAGTTTGGGATGGCACAAAGGCGGCAACAGTTGAACATAGCTTTGCAATTGTCTCAGAAGACTGCTGCACTAATGACAATTAATTTTTCGACAAGCACAAATTGCTCATGTTCATGTTGAATGGCCACTGTCGCTTAGCCGAGCGTCGCATATAGTGAAACAGACATGAAAAAAGAATACTGTAAAGCTGGGAATACTGTAAAGCTGGGAATACTGAAACAATCACTGTGAAAGCTGTGCAAACAATAGCAAACTACTACCATCTCCAGATTCAAAATTGTGCCTCCTGTCACTGAGAATAAGCCCATACGCTGAGAAGCAACGCTCGAAGTCGACAGATGTTATTGTAGTGTAGTTGTACTCTGGAACTGTGGAAACAATAGCAAACTACTACTATCTCCAGATTCAAAATTGTACCTCCTGTCACTGGGAATAAGCCCATATGCTGAGAAGCAACGCTCGAAGTCGACAGATGTTATTGTAGTGTAGTTGTACTGTGGAAACAATAGCTAACGACTACCATCTCCAGATTCAAAATTGTACCTCCTGTCACTGGGAATAAGCTCGTACGCTGAGAATTATTGGAGTGTAGTTGTACTCTGGAACATTCAGTGGCTTAATTGACATTGGGATCCTAGAGTGCTCACGAGCGAGGATTCCTGAAACTTCTTTAAGGACAGAAAATCACTCGTTCTTGTCCAAAACTGATGGTAACTCCACACGTGCCTTTTCGGCTACTGTTCCTTCAGGAACAGCGGCGATTCTTTGCTGTACATGGAGAATTAGTGCAATGTTTGCAATTAGAGTTTCTCCCTAACATTCAGTGTCCTTATAGTGCTTGCGAGGAACGTGACAGAGACGCAGAAATAGGCGAGGTCTCCTTGCAGGCTATCCACAGAGAGTACAGCTTCAGCCTTCCCGACTGTACTATTCTCGTCTTCTCAAAAGCCGTTATTCCCGACCTTGATGCCTGAAAAGTAGCACTAGTAAAACTCAACAGCTTCTAGCCATGTTTGCCTACATTTGACGATGGCCTCTGGCACTATGGGTATGTACAGCTTGAACGAGCACACGAGGGAGGCTGCCTTCAAGAACACGACCTTGGCTTTTTTTTTTTTCCCGGAAGTTGGATGAGCAAGAGGAGTAGGTTGAACTCCATACATTTCCGAACAGTCAATGTTGCCCGGTAACACAGATAAGTCTTGAACAGCGCTCGATAGCGAGACTTGAGGCTGAATAGTGTTCATATAGGCGCCAATCTTGATATAGGCGTTTATAATCATTTATGGGCATTTAGGGACAAATGTCCAGAATAGGCATTTGTAGGCACTATACAAACACTATAAAAGACCTGCTTAACCTCTAATTCATGCTCATATATATCAAAGTGGCACGATAGGAGCACAAGGAACAAAATTGGCATTTGCCTGAAATCCGGTGTCTACTAATGACACATGACATGCTTAATGACACATCATTGAGGACTTTGGGGTAGTCAAGATAAACTGGGCACGTTGAGGCAATCTTGGTTTGTTATTTTATTACAGTCTTTTTTTTTTGAAAATGAGTACTAGACGTTAGAAAAACGTTGCCAGAAGGGTGTTCGCAGCACAATCACCTGTTAGGCATGGACCTGAAAGGAAAAAAATAGCATTCATACACTACAGTAAAGCAGTTGACTGAATCAGTATTTATTTATTAAGGGCTCTCATCAAGCAAGCATCTAATGCGATATTGCACAATCGCTTTCAGGTATGGCTGAGTGAAGTCAAAACCAATTTATAGTGGTTGGCTTCGTGTTGCTAAGACTCTCAGAAATGGGGCAATCACAATAGCTTAAGTCAGCCCAGTTGAGCTTTACTGCAAGAAAAAAAAAGCCATTGTGACTAGCATTTTATAACACTAATGTAGTTGAAGGGAAAAAGTAATGCAATTGAATGACACAGTACTTTGAACTGTCTCCAGTTTGGTGTGTGCATTGTTTCTTGGCATGCAGTCGCAAAAAACCTGAACACTGAATTTAAATGTGCAGAGCCCCGCATGTGAGCAGTCTGAAAGGGACAAATTCACTGTGCATTTGTTCTCATGGGGAACATTTGCATTTAGGTATAGAGTCTCCACCAAGTGGATGGTTTTTTTTTTTGCCTTTCGTATCGCTCGCGGATGTGCATGTCAAGGGTAATTAGGGCGTTGAACCTTACGGCTTTTTTAAGGGCTTGATCGATGTCGTTGATGAGGTCATCGCAGTTTTCAATCCCAACCGAGACTCTGATGAGGCTGTCAGTGATGCCAAGCGCTTTTCGCTGATCCTCGGGTACCGATGCGTGAGTCATGACCACTCTGTAGAAAAATAAACGTTTTTTATAGAGGACAGTCTTGGCAAACAACCTCCTCCATCCCCCCCAGATTTTTAATGATGTCTTTCATGGCCTCTTCCAACCATATTTAGTAATGGGGCTTAACGAATTCCAACTAAAAATATCAGACAGTCCTGAAGGCAGTGTAGTCTAACAGAGCCACATGACTTAACTTGCATACTACCAGAACTTGTTCCACCAGTAGCACTGGCTGCCTTTAGTTCGTTTTGGCTACTTGCCATTACATTACTGAAATTGTCTTCATTCAGCCTCTGTCCAATGATCGAGTTGTCTACGAAACCTTCTTATAACCTTCTTTACTTTTTGCTACCACTGCATTTTTCTTTGGGCTGTACGAACTGAAAGGCTCTACGTAGTTGTCCCTATGCCACTTAAGAGTAAAGGGATCATGAACCACCCTTCGGGCATAGTGAGAAAACATATCCTGCAGACAGCATACACTGCTACAAACATCTCAGCCAAATCTTGTAGCAGGGAGAGCTTGCAAGCAGAGTGCAAAGTCGCCATTTTCTCAGGCACCCTCTTTTAAAGAAAGGCCCGTCCTCGCTCACTTCAGAGCCGCCGGTGCCCACTGTGCGACATCAGACAGAGGCTACCATGCTATTGGCCAATAATTGTCATAAATGAAGAGCAGTGTTTGGGTCCGACGCGCTTTTCGCCACAGGGTGCCGCCATGCGCCATTACTGCACTCCATAGTCTGCTAAATTTACCAGTGGGCCACACTTGCGCGCAGGATTCGCAACAGGAGAGAGTGATTGCGTTTCATCACGCACGCTCGAGGTGATGACACGTGCTTATGTAACTTCTTTCCCCTGTGCCATTCCTGGTTGTGTAGCCTCCAGGGCCATCGTTGGGTGAGAGAAGAGAGCAAGCGCTTGAAGCATGCGACAAACCCCTGTAACTTCACTCATTCTTGACGGATTCTAGAAGCAATAAACTCCGATGCTGAGGTCACTTGATTACTTGGCAAAATGGTTACCCCTTTAACTGCTTTGCACGGCACATAAGCATTGTAATGCAAATTATGATTTACAGTTATGTCATTGATAGTAGGCCACTAATAAACTTTTGATTTGTTCAAATTAAGCCATTTATTTCAAATGCCCAACTGCTTTAGTTGGCCATCTGTGCTTGTGCCCAATTCACAATGGCACTATTATGTTAACTTGTGCAACATAAACTTTTCAAGCATTTTGGTATTTATTGTACTGGTGATATCACACCCACATAAATTTTCAAGCAGCTTCACTGACTTTATGTCACGAAGGCTGGTTGAATAGCGGAGCTGGTGGCAGGGCTGGGCAAAGATACTTTGAAATTGTATCGCGATACGATACAAGATACTCGGGCAAGAAGTATTGGAGATACAGATACAAGATACTTCCGGAAAGAATGTATCCGATACGATACTTCCCAATTGTATCTTAAGATACTTCGATACATTTGTAAATTCGCTATTATAGATCTATATAATGACGCTGCAAATATCTATGTACAGAAGCGTTTCCTTGAAAATGTCTTAACTGCGACCAACTTTGTTTATTTCAATGAAATATCTGTTTGAATCCCGAAAGTTACGTTTCTCTTGCTTAATGTATGTTAGTTTCATTCCGAAACAAGTTTTTGGCATTTGTTTACATGACACTTTTGTATTTTGTGGGTGTCGCTGCTCTACTTGGCGACCAGCTCGCAGGTTGCCGTCTAAGTGCAAGAACTTCAATAAGAAGCCTCCGCAAGATGACATTAATACCGGTGCAGAGTCTTACCTTGTCCGTAAGGGTATTACCGTTTTCGTAGTACCGCATCACCCTACAGTTGCAGAGCAGCAACAACGCTGGTAGCGATATTTTTTGTGAGGCATGATCTGAAGAGGATGACTACGGAGTCAGCGCTCACAGTTCAGTGAGGATATAAAACTGCAGTGATTTTTCATATTCTACCTATCAACTTGCGTAAAGTGTTCGTTAGCAACATGTTCACAATAAAGTGCAATCTTTTACCCTTTCCTCTCCGAGAGAACTTCTGCCGCCCAGAAGCTTCCAAGATGTATTGTACGTGGCAAAAAGCGTCGCAGGATATCACAGCTGTTCCCACTACTGCAACTTCTAGCCTGATTACCTGCTTTCTTTGTAACACAAAAAAGGACTTTATAGCGACTTAAAAATGGAAAGCGAATATACCTAAGCCAAATAGCAAGGCAGTTCTGCAATAAGAAATGGCAGTGAATAAGTATACAGGGTGTTTCACGTAAGTAGAACCAAGTATTAGAAAAAAAAAACAAAACAAAACAAGCGTTTAACCATGACTAAGTGAAAGCAATGGCATATGGTTTACCGTCACGTGGCACTCGTTCTGGCATTTTTATATTTCGCTTAGTTTGTTGATTAACTATGGTCAATTATGCAACTTTTTTAATATTCACTTTATAGCAGAGTGCGCTTCGTCACATCGTAGAACGCATTTAAAAACGACCGAAGCGATTGTTTGTGGCTGCTCACATGCTGCATGGTGAATATTTTCTGGCTTTTAAAGAAAGCACGCGGAATATCAAATAAAACCACGTGACTGCGCTCATGCGCTATCGTATTGCAGCGCTCTTAAACGCGCTTCGAGCGAAACAACCAGCACGCGGACCGTCAGCCTGTCGCTTCTCGGGGACGATGGTGTTTCTTTGCCGTGTGTGGCGGTCAGAAATGTTGACGCGCTGTGAAGCCGATGCCTAAGCCGCGGCCGCTCACTTCGCCGTGGTCCACGTGCCGGTTGTTTCGCTAGAATCACGTCTGAGTGCGCTGCATTACAATAGCGTACGAGCGCAGTAACGTGGTCATATTTCTCCGGCTTTCTTTAAACGCCGGAAAAATCACTACGTAGCATGTACCTTTCCACAAAAAAATCACATCTGTCGTTTTAGAATGCCCTCTAAAACGTAAAGAAACGCACTTGGCCGCGAAATGAATAACAGAAATGTTACATCATGCATCTGAGTTAAGAAATTAAGCGCAATATAACAATACCCTAATGAGAGCCACATGGCGGTAAACCCCATCGTTGGTTTTATTCCGTTGAGGTTAAGCACTTCTTTGTAAATATTTGGTTCAGTTACGTGACAGCCTTTATGAACGAGATACAGGTGGCACCCCTACAAGCTATGAAAATAGAGCATGAATATTAGTCAACTTAGGTGTTAAGGTCAGACAATAGAAAACTCAGTGCCCACGGAAAATAGCACTAAAGGGCTCGTAGCGACGCTGATGAGAAAACCGCAGCACTTGGTATTATGTTTGTAAAATCCCCTTCCTAACTTCTTTAAGATTTGTTGTTACAATTGCCACTATTATAATGCAAGCCCAATTTCGCTGTTTTAAGCAGAATTTTTGTTCCTGTAAGCACTAGGCACGCTCAGATTATTTTACCTTTGCCATAACATCACCTGAACAGCAATGTCACATGGAATGTAGATATGTAAATAGCAGCAATGACAGAGTCAATTAAAATAAGAATAAATAACACAAGGAATAGAGGATGAGGTTACAAAATACTTATTACAGTTAACAAACGGGAAAAAAACTACACAGAGGCCTAGGTAACGTGTGGGATGCAAACGGAGGACAGCCAAGAGAGCACTTGTGCTAACAATCAAGTCATCATTTAAAAACAAAAAACTTTTGCATAATTTAGCACAAAGAACAACGATATGGTACGCCAAAATATCATATGTTATGTAAATGCTTGTTCTATTGCATATAGCATTGACACCGGTGGTGCGACGGTTGTTGGAATCTAATTTGCGTATAAGTCAATCTGATAGTGTGCAAGTCAAGCTTACATCGACGAGATCTGTCAAATCCCTGCGTGAAAGGAGTGAGGTGCAAGCAACCGCGTTCATGCATTTTTGAGACTTTGCAATGAAACACCACGCAAGACAAACTTCGATAACGAAATATAGACGCATCCGAATTCGAGCGCAAGACGTCGCACGCATTGGAGTACGCAGAAGAGTACCGTGGCTACAAACAAGATTCATGGCACTTACACTGCTAGAAAGAAAGAAAACATCGAGAAAAAAAGGTCGGCTGCACGTAGACGTTAATTCACGCGCTTGTTTTTGTCGAGATGGCCCGAGCACCATCACGTGACTCTGCTCCACCAATAGAGACGCGTACAGACCTTATTTCCTAAGCCCACTGGAGCAATCTGGCGGAAAGACCAAGAAATATCACTGTCGTTAGCTTTATTGAGGTGGCTTAGTGGCAGCAGTATCAGCTTGAGAAGCAGAGTTCAGACGACGTTTGTTGTTTCGCAGGGTGTCGTTTCTATAGCAGTATCTTGTATCTTAAGATACACGATACAATATTGAATGTAACGGAAATACAGATACAGATATTCGTCTTGCGAGACGTATCGCGATACAGATACAAGATACCCAAAGAGTATCTAAGATAGTATCTAAGATACATGTATCTTCGATACTGCCCAGCCCTGGCTGGTGGTATCGCACTGCTAGGCACGGTCTGCGTCTGTACAAATGAGGTCATATATATTTTTCCTCCTGCCCTCCCAACCACATGTCTTCCTCAAGGTCTTTATTTTTATACCTCTTTCTTTCTTTCTCTCCCCATGGCACATATGCTTTTGCCCATCGACATCTACATTCTGAGTGGACCAGTGGTGAAAAGTGGGGCTTGTCCTATTTCTGTGGCACATACCAGCTAGGATACCCCAAACGACGCTCCCCAGGGATTAACCTGGACCTTAAAAAGCTTCACTGTTACAAATTATAGCTATGCCGGTGAATGTGCTTACGGCAGCTCGGCGAGGCTTTCGATGGAGCCAAGACTTTCGGCCAGGGTGATAATCTTGAGATTCTTGAGGAAGAGGGTGGACTCCTTGAGGCCACCCTTGAGCATGAACGTGACCATGCCGCTGAAACCAGAGCACTGACGCTTGGCCACCTCATGCTGTGGGTGGCTGGGCAGACCTGCACGTTGCAGCCATATAGGTCCATGAATGAATGATCTTCACAATTTTATTTTCTATCCGGTACATGACCCGAATGTGCCAGCCTGGCTACCCCCATGACAGGACCAGGAGGTCAAGTCTTCTGGCCCTATCCTGGCATACTGAACAGCGAGGACTTGATTGTAATAAATTGGTGATTTAATGAGTCTTAAAGTGATTTGAAAGTGAAAAAAAGTGCTCGCCTGGGTTATTCATTGCAAGAAAGATTTGCGCATCCTCATGTTACGCCCAAGTGACCGAATATAACGGCATTAAGACGTCCTGTTGTTAGCATCGCCATTTGAGAACCGCGTGAGCGTCCCATGTTAAATAATGTAGTGTATATAGTTTTCATGCGATGTCATAGAGGCACCATATGATCGTGGTACTAGTACATAGACATGGCAGCCGCGGTGACTTCAGCTCACTATATTATCTCACACACATCATTTTACTTTGTGATGGTGGCCGTTTTTCATGTGATTATCACTTACTGATTCAACGCCTCGCGCAGGATGTGGCTGTCGTGCTGTCCACACTACTTTTTATGCAACTTCATAATGTTCTGATACTTAAAGTGGTGTGGTGACAACATTGATGAAAACTACCTATTACAATATTGTGGTCAAATGCTGTGTACCGTCACCTTATGGCCTTGACCTACTTATTCCACCCACCTTGACTTCCGGATCTTGTGATCCTCTCATTCTAATTATGATGCTTCAACCTCTACTTTAATTATGATGCTTCAACCTGCCACTATCAACAGTCGACTAGTGACTCCCCATGACCCCTACATCTCTGTAGTGTCTGTATTTAGAGCTCTTGCAAAGGCGTACCTCGTATAAAACATACTGAGCTTACCATGTTTGCCAAAGCAGTGACACTTTGCATTTAAAAGAAAAGTATATCTTGTGGGCATTTATTATGCACCTCATCCTCAACGGTATATTATCATAGTTATCTGTACATTGCAATCATCATCATCAGTTTGTCCAGCCATCCTCATTATCGCTCTGTACTCATCATCATCATGTCCTGTGTGCTTGTTCGCTCCGCCGTACTCAACCAAATAAACATTGTTCTAACTGAGATGTCGTACGTAATATATGATGCGCTAATACAGTTAATCATTGTGATCCATTAAGAAAGATTGGGTAGATGACAACAGGTTAAGCTATAGACCAGGGGTCTCAAACACGCGGCCCGCCGACCTCTTGCGTGCGGCCCACGGCTGGTGAACGAGTCTTCGTCCCCCATTTGTTCATGACATTGCTGAATGGTGCTCGCATTATTTCTCGCCTATCGTGATTAATAACGCTATGTGCGGGTATGCTACCCAGACGCGACTGGTCTTCAGCATTTCTTTCGTGAGGCACCCATGCGGTCACCTTGTGGTTGAAACATAACTGCGGAACGAAACTTTATACTTCAAGATCAGTGTCCAGATTTCAGTCATTGTGTATATTGGCATCTTCTCGAAGCCTGACGCCAAATGCCCTTTAGAAATGACCCATACATCAAGTATGGAAAAGGGCGTCTGTAAAATTGGCAACGTTAGCTGACATCTTGTTCACCCCCCCCCCTTTCGCTTCTCACTTGTTCACTGTGCCGGCCCTTTGTGGGACTAAATTTGGTGACTGCGGCCCGGCTGGTGATACGAGTTTGAGACCCCTGCTATAGACACAGTGACAGTTGTACCAGCTTCTTAACTTTGTGAACTAATTTGGCTCGCTTGCTGGTTCTCACCTGGGTGAATGACCTTCTCTACAAGAGGGTGGGCTTCCAGAAACTTTGCCACCCGAAGTCCATTCTCCATGTGCTTCTCCATGCGAACGTGCAGGGTTTTCAGGCCACGGTTGACGAGGAAGCAATCGAAAGGCGATGGCACAGCACCCGCAGCTGCATGGTGTGCATTTAAACAGTTTACATGAAAAATGTTACGTTGAAATCACAGTCACAAGCTTAGCGCATGCATACATGCAGAGAATGTTCTGCATTTTCTCCACAATCCTTTGGGACATTGAAAGAATAGTTTGAGACGTTGGGAGAATAGTTTGGTCATCGCATGATCATCGGGCAGCTGCGCCTGACAGGGTCGTACCCAGAAATTTTTTTCAAGAGAGAGGAGGGCTTAAATCACCCTTTGCTCCCAACTTACTCCCTTACTCCCAAGCCTTACTCCCAACTTCACTGCTTGAAATGCCCCTACTCCCAACTTCACTGCTTACCATTAATACAGTTGAGTAAAGCATCTGTGCATTATGAATGTGATGCTGTAATGAATCTAACACCTTTTCTACTCTTACAGGATACTTCAGGTTGAGCATGGGTCTGACCACCCCACTTCAGGTATTTGTCAATCAAACCTAGGATTTACACACCACATGCGTTACCCTGAAAGGTCTCTTATAGGCAAGCTGTCAGCCACATTACATTGGTATTGTAATACTGTACTCACCATTTTGGAAGTATCGTAGTCTGTCGTTAAGCTCTTTGTCATTTGTACAGATGGCGCCCATGACCACATCAGAGTGCCCTGCGGTTTTGATGACACATGTAAGCTCCTGCTTGGATAAGTCATTGATCTATCGAGCACTTTCATTGGAATCAATTCCACAAGTGGGTTGAAATAATACAGTCATGCTGTAATAATAATGCAGTCTCACTACTTTCACCTAAGCAATCACAAGCAATATGCAATACTGGTGGGATGTTCTACACCAATCTGTCGCCATTCAAATTAAACAAAGGGACACTGATGAACATCATTATGAATCTTCATAATTGTGGGAATTTTTTTACAATGCTCTCTTCATTTATTCTCCCATTTCAGTGGTATAAGTGGTTACACTGCTCGGCTGCTTACCCAAAGGTTGCGGGTTTGATCCCAGCCGCGGCAGTCGCATTGATGGAGGATAAATGCTAGAAGCTCGTGTACTTTGCGATGTCATTGTGCATCAAAGAACATGAAATGGTCGAAATTGCTGGAGCCCTCCTCTACTGCGTGCCTCATAATCGTATTGTCGTATTGGCATGAAAAAATCCCAGATAATATTATTATTATTATTATTATTATTATTATTATTATTATTAATTTATTTGACAAAATATGACTGGTTGGACTTCTTTATAAAGTAACGTAACCCCTGTCTATCAATAAAATATTGATTATTATTAGTCTTGAGCTGACGCTGTCTAAATCCATGAGGCCCATGGGCAAACTATAGCCTGAGACCTTTAACCTTTGCCCCCTATGTATCATTTTTCTGTATCTTTTCTAGCTTGCAGACTGTCTGTGAAATGTAAGCCTGGCGATTTTCAGTGTTTCAGTCATGTCCAATGTACGAATGTGTAGATCAGCATTGTAATTTTGTTTAGTGTCTTTTTAACTCTGAAGCCAGCTAGTGGATTAAAAATGCTACAAGACTGCTTGTTACTCAAGTGCATTGAATTCTACACACTTGTGAAATAGGAGCTTACCGTTCATGTATTTGGTGAGAGAATGGACGGAAACATCAGCGCCAAGCAGAAGAGGCTTCTGCAAGTGAAAAAAAAAAAAGGCACGCAATATTCAAGCTTGTGCCTCGATTTCAAGAGGAGGCCATCAATTGAACCCACCGCTCGACGTACCTGGAAGTAGGAAGACATGAAGGTGTTGTCGACGGCGACAATGGCCTTGCACTTTCTTCGGACAATCTCGCAGGCACCCTTGATGTCGACGACTTTCATGGTCGGGTTGCTTGGCGTTTCCAACCATACCAGCTAAGAAGAACAAAGAGCGAACGCAAAGTGAGTCAACACGTCGCTACCTCAAGTTTCTTAATTTGCCTGTCAATAATGAATGTACTGTAGTAATCTTTGGAATAATGCCTACAGAATTAATGTCTACAGTAATGAATTATGAAACAATGTTTGCAATTACGAATGCTGAAACGGCAAAATTAAAATCGCTTATGCGACATTGACAAGTTTGCCACCAACAAGTTTGCCACTCCACAGGTTGCAATAACACTTTGGTTTGGGCAGTTGGTTCATACACCCTACTTTTAAAGAGCAGTGCAAAAAGCACAGATAAAGAAGACTCAAGTACACAGGACGTGTGCCTTTCTGATGGGCTCGAAACTTAGGCATGCAGCAAATTGTTAATATCACCCCTGACTTTTTGAACAATGCAGGAAGTTTTATGCTTATGATGCTTGAAAAGTAACAACCTACTTTTTTTTTCTTCATATTGTACTCGAATATAGATATGAAAGAAAAACACGGTTAAAAGAAAACATAACACTTACTTTTGTGTTGGGCCTTAGGGCAGCCTCAAATTTCTTTAGGTCTGTGGCATCAACAAACGTCACTTCGAACCCTCTAGGTATCAGCAGGTTCCTGAACAACCTATTTGTACCTGAAAAGGTTGTGCATTGTTACTCTTATGACAACAGTTATCGCTATTGACTTTCTCAATGTTAACACATATGGACCGTTGAAAACGCGTTACATGTGACTGAATATATGTTCCTTACCTCCGTAGAGGTCATCAAAGCTGACCACGTGGTCTCCATTGTTTAGGAGGTGTGTCAAGTTGTGCGTGGCTGCCAGGCCCGAAGAATATGTCAGAGCTGTGGAAAGTAGAGGAAAACGTGGAGGATATCAAATGTTTAACTTCTACCTGACCTAAATGAACACACTTTCGCACATTCTAGAGGCTGATCGCAAATCATAGATTCTTGTTCTTTTGTCCAGCTACTGAACATACATTCCCTTTGTCTTCTGCATAAATATTTAACCTTACCTTTAGCCTTTCTTTCTCACCTATGGTTTTCATTCACTTGTTCCAATTTTCCCTCCATGTTGCTGAACAGGAAAATTTAATCTTCACCATTGAGTCTCGCTTAGCATATACATATTGGAGGGATTGTGTGTCTCCTTGTGAGACCCCTTTCTTTCAGCCTTGAGGAAGAGAGGTCGACTTGTCGAAACGTCGGCTCGAGCACACGGCCCCTGTTTACGGATTGTTTCATCTTTCTTGATCGTTATTTTTTTTCACAAGCTAGGTAGCGGCTGGCGTAGAGTAGAAGTAAGGCATGCGGTTCCTTCGCTGGGTAGTGGTATAGCTGGCGCTAAAAGATGAAAGAAACTGCATACTAAGAATCTTGTCTAGAGTAGTGTTTCGCAACAAGGCACAGTACACGGCGTTTGCCATTCCCGCTTTGTGAGCATATCGACCACATCTCCTTGTCTCGATTGAGTGGTGTTGTGCAAGTCTAGCTGCGTATCTTGCATGTGCTATCACACTGTGAATGAGCTTCAACACGCGAGCGTGTGGCAAGGTGCTCATACGTTCTAGCTCATGCCAGATGCGATAGTACCACTTGTACATATTTGAGCAGCCTCATTTTTTGTCATAGAGATCTCACTGTTCTCCTTAGGTTCGTATCTTTGAGAGGTGTCTGCTGCACTCTAAGGCTCAGCCTTCCATCACTCCGCCGTTATCCAGCAGGACAGACAGAATATCCGCACCAACTTTGTTATCATTGTTTAAAGAAACATCAGCCACTTACAGAAAGCACCTGTGCAGTCACCGTGTGCGTCGCCTCCGTGCTTAGACGTTCTCTCTCAACTTGAACACTTCCGGAGGCTTTCACTTCTCTAAAGCTCAGTGGAAGCCCATCAGAAAAAGTGCACGAGGGGCAGATAACAGAAAGCAGTCAAATGCTACTTGAAAGTAGATTAAACTGTGCGGCAAAGGCCTTTGCAGTTGATATCTGAACACCATGCTGAAGTTTAAGGTGGGCGTAAGAGTTGCTCGCCCAATTAATGCCCAATCATCCATACACTAGTGATACGAGTGGTAGAATGACTTGCGAGTGCACAGTGATAGCTCGTATGTGTGTGTGCTATTTGCATAACAGTACAAACACTTCCTGTCAGGAACTCGCTGTTGTCCAAGAGCTTCCACAGAGTCCAGGTACAACCATGGGATAACTATAAAATTGCATAGCTTCCAGCATTGAGTCATGCTCATGAATTATCTAGGATGTGGACACATTGCAAGGACATTTACTGTTTCACTTGTTGAATCCTATTCTTGAGAATGATAGGCCAGTATCTTCTACTTCGCTCACAATTGCTACAGCTTTCCATAGCTTGAAGAGCAGCCTTTGTATGTTTCGATAAGGGTACTCATCTTTGTCAGGCTCACTCTTTGTGTTAAAACTATAAAAATGCATAGCTTGCAGCATTGCCTCGTAGACATGGTGCACACACGTTCACCGTTCGCTTGTCGAATCCTATCCTTGAGAATGATAGGGCCAGTATCTTTTACTTCTCTCGCCATTGCTACAGCTTTCTATTCTTTAAGAGTGGCCTGTGTATGTTTCGATAAGAGGGCTTATCTCTGTCAGGCATACTCTTTGCATTAAATCAAGACTGAGATGTTCTTCATTCGATCACTGCTTATCACCCCCCATTCTCCACCTTATGTGAAACTGTCTTACAAGAGTAAAGTATAAATGTTCAGTTTTCAAATGACAAATCCTTTCTTTTCTTCATTTGAAAGAGGCAATGTCATTGCAAGATATATATATACATTACTTTGTTTGTTCGATTTGCAATTGATGATCCAATGTAGTTGCTTCATTTCAGCAGTTGTACGTTTGAGTGCGCGTGCACATTTCCAATACACCCGTGGTTACAATGATCAGGGTTGCTTACATCCGCGATTAATCCTTAGTGTTGATTGAAGATTGCATGGATTGCAAACGTACCATATTTTGCATGCTCCAGGGCTGCGAGACAATCTTCCAGGCACTTGCGGGTCGGGTTGCCAGACCTGGAGTACTCGAATTGCTGCAACATGCAAGATGAAAAGCAGACTCGTACTTAGATTACCGCACACAAATCTACTACAGAACAGCATTGTGCAGTTACGATTGTCCAATACTGGCTTCAGTATACCGATGTCCATGCCTGTAGTCAGGAATTTTTTTTCAGGGGGGGGGGGCCCACGACCTTGACTATTTTAGAAAAACACCAATTTTCATTAATTATTTTCGGTAAAACACCCCCCCTCCATCAGAATTTCGGGGAAGGGGGGGCTAGGGCACCTCCCTGGCTACGGCCCTGCCGATTTCAAACTTATTTTACAAGTTTCCCAGTGTGCTGCAAAATATAGTCTAGCGTGTACATTAGTGAAACGAGTACATCAGTGAAAACAAAATTAACAGGAATATTTATAACCTGGACCACACTGGCCAAGCCAGGGTGGGGCGGTGTTGGAGGTTCACTCCCCTTTCCTGAAATTTTTCAATTTTGCATGTGTACATACATAGGCGTGCGCACGAGGGAGGCAGGGGGGGGGGGGGGGGGGCGCCCCTAGTCACCTAAGAGGGGTGGCGCAAAATCTGCCCCATGCATTGACATTAATAGGGAGGGGGGGGCGCTGCGATGAACTTTCACCCCCCCCTCCCCCCTGATGGGGAACCCTGCGCACGCCTTTATGTACATATACACGCACACATACGAATACACACGTACGAACATACATAAAGCGTAGATGAACACTCCCCCCTCCCCCCAGCCCCCCCCCCCCCCCAAAAAAAAAAGAAAAGAAAAAAGAATTCGCCTATGCCGCTGCTTGACAAGGCTATAGGGTGCGAGTGGGCGTTGTCACTGAAACCGGTAGTATCTAGATAAGTGGCCGACTGTAATTACTGTCTTTAGAGGAAGCCGAGGCGATTACATGGCTAGAACGGCAGAAGCGAGCAAAATTGTTTCAGGCAAGAAAGTAAATCTTGTTTCTTGCCGGGCTTAATGGCTCACTTTCCCTTTCGGTAATTGTCATTTGATTACAACGTTCGCTCCACCGTGCATGTGTCGGTTCGGCCTTATAGCGTGTCCTATCCTGTGCTGCCACTTCTTAGCTGTAAATCGCTCGCACATTATTTAAGTCCTCGCTGTGCACCTTGCAACCGAACGCGCAACGCCTAATTGATGTACGCAGTCGCTGGATCTGTCGCGCGACTAATGGCGGATGGTAGCGTGACTGTGATATTTTGTAATGCTTGTCCCGTGGACGGCATGCAAGCTGGCTTCGTTCATGTAAACAGGTATGAGAGCGCACCGCAATCCGCGCGCTGGAACGCACCAGGATTGCGGCGCGCTCGCGCAGATCCATGACGTCACGTCACGGAAGCGCGCTGTGACGTCATATATGTATCTAGTACCCACGATTCAATTGTTGAAAGTAAGACGAGTATTTCCAGCCACTATTGTTGAAAGCGTGCTGCAGCAGGACAGGTTTAAAAATATTCATTACTTTATAGTGAGCTTTGATAACCTTACAAAAAATTCAGGAGCTTTTGTAACTAAGCGAGGCCTTTAAGTCTGAGTTAAAAAACGCCATATGCGAATGGACATCTGTAGAACCGTTTATACAGGAATGTCGTATGTGGAACCATCCAACAACTACATCTGTCCAGCCTAACTGATAAGCATGCATCGAGCCAGTTGAAAAACAATTATGAAAAAAAAAATTATGCATGCATAAAGGAATGTCAGAAACAAAAAAGTAAAAAAAAGGGGGGGGGGGGGGGAGCTGACTCCGCAGTATGCCAACTGCATGACGCCGAGTGCACACACGTGGAAGCCTTCAAAAAATGCTTACCAAAAACACATTGCGCATATCACTGCATTCAATTTTGCAGCGGCAAATTAAACGGCGACATGTTTTATACATTTTCGTTAGTGCTTTTCCTGTTGAAACCACCACCTGTTGAAACGTAACCGTGAAACAAAAACTATGTTTCAGTGTCGGCGTGCAGATTTTATGGTCATTTTGGAGATTGGTGTCGAGAAGTTGTTGGAGTCCTGAAACTGAATCTTCTTTAGAAATGGCCTGTCTATGAGTCATGGGAAAGGTTTTCTTCGAAATGGGAACGTTCGCTGACAATTTGTTCTGGGACTAAATTGCGTGACAGCGGCCCGCTGGCTGAGGCGAGGGTGAGACCCCTGCTGTAAAGGCATATATTTAAAATATGTATATATACGTGATAATGAGTTAATAACTTGAGCACAATTGAAGAAATAGCCTCTGATTTACTGCGCGAATTGTCCGATTTCTCCGGCGCAAGATGTAATAGCTCCGATGGGCGAGACAGCGATCGAGTACAGAGTGAGAGAAAGAAAGAGATAGAGAAATAAAGATAGGGAAAGAGACAAATTCTAGCGGAAAAAATTCGCGAGGCGAGATTCGAACCTGAGCGTAAACGCTATACGAAGGCGAGCGTCCTAACCATTCGCGGCTATCCAGGCACGCTGGCAGAGAGTAGCATAGCCTTGTATAGTATAGTCATAGTCCCTCAATGGTATTGAAGGACTATGGTATAGTATAGCAAGGGGGTGGGAAAGGGAAATGAGGTTGAGGACAGATGTGAGAGAGAGGAGGAGGGAAGACAGCATAAGCATAGAAAGAGAGTTATAGAGAACGAAAGGCAGAAAGAAAGAAAAGAGAGAGAAATAAAGAGAAAGAGAAGAGGAAGCGAGACATACAGAGAGAGAAGAAAGAAAGGGAAGAAAGAGAAAGAAAGATAAAAAGACCGATTGAGAGAGAGAAAGAAATGGAAATAGACAAAAAAACTCGCTAAAACAGACATGAGAGAAAAAGAAAGAAATAGAGGAATAAACACGGATAAAAATTTGCAGAACTTAGAAAAACAGCGACAGCTGCAGGACTACGTAGGTTCCCATCAGCTCCGCTGTCTCTTTAGCATTGCACCTCCAGTGCAAGCTACGCTATTTTTTTTTTATTTTTTTTTTAGTTCTGTTTTGAAAGGTGTCTCTCTCTCAAACTCGCACACGCACGCGCGCACCTGCTAGACACTCGAAAGTCACATCGTTGCGCCGACCCTTGTTTATCTAAGATAAGGTGTTCGGAATAAGCCTTGGAAAAGGAGTCACGGAAGTGTAGATAACGACTGCAATCAGCTGCGACTCGAATCAGAGCACGATAGACGCGTCTGTCGAGTTCCCATGTGAGTTGTCGCTGATTACACGTAGACGATAAGCAGAGCAGGGGAATTGGCTCTCCGAGAATACCCTGTTGTGCGTTTCGTAGTGTTTTGTATAAGTTTTCATTTTGAGAAAGCTACTGCAATTTGCCCTACATATTTATTTTTTAAGGGAGGCACATAAAGTCGTTATTCTGTAATTTTCAAGACAAGGGTTGAATGGCCTTTTCATATAAAAAATTATATAAGAATTAAGCCGCATTTGTGAATGACGCATCTGAGATAGCAAAACACACACACGCGCACACACACACACACACACACATACACACGCACACACACACACGCACGCACACACACACACACACGCACGCACACACACACGCACGCACACACGCACGCACGCACACACATACACACACACACAGCAACGGCGTGACCTGTCTCGTACGATGTGATTATGGTTGTAACCCTTTGTAACACTTTGTAAACCTGCGCCACATAGCTGAAATGTGATGTTAAATGTCTTTGTGACTGATTTTTGATGCCATAGAGCTTTGTCTTTCTGTTCTGTTACGCCCTCCTACAGTAGAATTTCGGTTTTTGATGTGCGTGCTTTTTTTGTGTATGTGTATTTTGTATTCGCGCTCGCCCTCTTTCCGCTGTCGGATATCTCGGGGAAGAGGTATGCAGCCAAGGTGCCGCTATGCAGCTTTAATCCCAAAATCCCAACCACTTCATGCGCATTGTATATGTACATGCGTGGTGAACATAGGCGTGCGCATGAGGGGGGGGGGGCAGAGGGGGGCGGCCGCCCCCCCTAATCACCTAGGAGGGGGGGGGCGCAAATTCAGTCCCGTGCATTGACATAAGGAGGGGAGGCGCTGAGACTCGGGGGTAGGGGGGGGGGGGGGAGTCAGTCCCATGCATTGACATAATAGGCAAGGGGGGGGGGGGCGCTGCGACGAACCTTTGCCCCCCCCCTCCCCCCCCTCAAGGGAAACCCTCGCTTATGGTGGTGAATATACTTCTTATGTGTATTAAAGATTCTCTGCGGAAATACATAGATGTATACGCTTTTAAATTTATGACGTATACGTCACATAGAAGTTGCTAGTGGCGAGATTGTGACGTGCGTACTGGCTGTTAAACCTAGAACGTAAAATAAAAAAAAAAGGTCGTGTTTGACGTTAGTTCCTCTTCATGATAACGATCAACCCTCTTCTGCGAGCCCTCTTCCGCAAAATATCAGATATAATATGCTAGTTTAAACAGTACTGGTTCGAACTAGTACTAGTTTGAACGTGCTCTTTCTTTCCTTGAAAGGACTGAACTTGAACAGTTAAGTCAGGTCATACGAATAGAGCATTCTTAAACATCAGTTCAAGTCAGGTCATACAAATAGAGCATTCTTCTTAAACATCAGTTAAGTCAGGTCATTCGAATAGAGCATTCTTCTTAAACATCTGTTTTCATTGCTTTTTTCCAGTATCAGTTTGACTGCATGCTGCTACAATGCAATTTTTCCTGTCTAAACCCGATTGTTTAATTTTTCTATGCGTTTCTCGCCGAAACTTCGGCGGCTGTAGGTCACGGATTCCTTTTTTTTTTTTTTTTTTTTTTTTTTTTTTTTTTTTTTTTTTTTTTTGTATTTCGGGTATTGCGACTCTGTAAAAGTTCTAGAAATTTTGAAGCAAAAAACTGTAGCGCAAGGCAACACAAGGACAAAGAACACGCGCGACTGGCGCTCGTTGTATTTCCTTGTGTTGCTTTGGAAGTCGTATGAACCAACTAGCTCAAGAAAACGTTTTGCTAAGCCATATTTCTAGAAAAATCATTCGGTGTTTAGCTCGTTTGGGACTGACAAGGAACGCACTGTGCCCGTGCCATTAAAATTCGTGACGTCATGACATAATTGCGCGAAACTGCAGGTGGTGTCGCCACCAGTCTGTCGTTTCTGTTTTCTTTTCTTTACTTTTTTTTCTTTTATTTGCTTGCCACAAGCTAACCTTCTTCTCACAGTTTAACTTCTATCTTTTCTTTTTGCTTTTTGGAAGAGGGTAGAATATCCTTACATTTTGTTTGAACTTGCCGTATAGGTGCCCACAAGTTCTACGAAATATGCAGGAACATTACCGTATGATGCACAGAATGATAAGCGAAAAAAAATAAATAAACACAAAGTAACATCAGCCAAAATGCAACGCATGAGCTGTACTAGTACGTCAGTGATAGGCAACCAAAAGAAAAAGAAGATAGCGATAAAGACAAAAGCAGGATGTAAGGAATCGATAATTGAAAACCGTGTAACCGGGTGCGCAAATTACCACATACTATGCGCACATGTATAAGTGCCAGATGGAAAAGAAACCTTCAAAATACAATTCACTACACATGATGAGTTACGTGGAGCACGGGTTTAGTTGTGCGGGTGTGCGAATAGTGATTTTTGAGACGGAACTCAAATACGAATGGAGTACTTTTCGAATACTGAACAGCGACCGTGCTAGAGTATTGTGAAAGGGTAATTTATAACTGACTGTACTAACTGCCTTTAGATTCGCAAGGCGAACCCATGTGTTCAACACAGGCCCGTAGCCAGGAATTTTTTTCGGGGGGGGGGGCACCTGTTGAAAACCTTGAAAAAGCACCTATTTTCATTATTTATTCTCGGTAAAACACCCCCCTCCATCCGAATTTCGAGGGGGGGGGGGGGGCTAGCCCCCCCCCCCCCCCTTTCCTGGCTACGTGCCTGGTTCAACATGTATATGGCTGTGATAGGGTTGATCGTAAAGCTACTGCATGTGTTCCTCTTGCTCTAGTTGGCCGTGTAGTTGGTCCCTGCCTGAGGACACGTTATCAGTGCCCCATATCCCGGGCGTGGAGTCGGGCTGTTCCCGCTCGATAAATATATGGTGAGTGGTGTTTTGTCGCTGTGAATGCAGTCGTGTTTGTTTGGATGGCCTCTTGTAAACGGAATATCTTGAAGCGACGTCGACGAATGTGCATACACACTTATACAAAACAAGACACCGTCCGTCACGAGATGTTGCCACGTGACGCACCTATATAGGTATCGCCTTGCAAGCGTGCTCGATCCTTTCCCGTCAACACATGCTGTGTTGCAAGGCACGCTTGCAAGGCGATTCCGACGTATAATGCCAACAAGATGGCCGTGTTTATAACAAACGCAACTCGTTCAGAATACATTTAAACCTTCTGTTAGTGCATGGTTTGCGCTCGTCCGTATTCTGTATCGTCTATTGTGTTTGTCTGCTTGTATTTTTTTTTTTATGCGCTGCAATTTGTCAATATGTCCAACCAATGAGTTTGAACAGTCACTATTAATTCTCTCAGAGTCCCATGGCTGGCTCTACACACCTACCCCTATAGACGTGCGCTGGTTTCCCCTTCAGGGGGGTGGGGGGCGAAGGTTCGTCGCAGCGCCCCCCCCCTCCCTATCATGTCAATGTATGGGGCTGACTTTGCGCCCCCCCCCTCTCTATTATGTCAATGTATGGGGCTGGCTTTGCGCCCCCCCCCCCCCCCGCGTCCCCCCGGGCGCACGCCTATGCCTACCCCCATATGCTCGGGAAAAGAGTACAAATACGCCCAGGATCGTAACCAGGAATTTATATCGGCAAAGGTCAGGCTTGGAAGTATATATGTTTGCGCTGTAGAGCACGTCCTCATATAATGAACAGGCTGCATGGTTTACAGACATCGCGTTCCTGCGTTTTTTTTTGTTTGTTTGTTTTTTTCTCTCTCCTTAGCCCTTCGCCGACCCGACGCGCACATTAGGACAGCTTGTTTTGTTTGACGCACTAGACCGGGTCTTATCAGTCAACGAGGCCCGCAGTAATAATTTGTTCGCAGCTCTATCTAAACACGTGCGGCGTGCGATTGTTTGCCGTCGCGCCGTGCAGTCCGTACACCCAGAGCCAAGTGGCCGGCCCTCTAGCGCTGTCGCTATGAATCTGCGTGCATGCGCAGCGTTCCGTATATTTAACCACGCGCAAGAACCAATCGACTTTACTCCCTTAGTAAATCGACTTAGGATACTTTGCTATTCACTTACGCGCCTAACGATGTACAGGCGCCCTCAATATATGACTTGCAACACTGGGAGCGCGTGACCTCACGGGTTCAGAGGTTGCCCGTGGCTTCAACTTGTTTTTATTTCAACAACTAAATATTATTTTCTTATTTGGGATCATACCCAAGTGAGAGGAACGCGTTTAGTAATGGAAATAAGGGCTAGTGGAAGCCATGCGCAATTTCTGAACTCGTGAGGCCACGCGCTCCCGTGTTGCAAGTCATATTGAGCGCGACTGTACGCTATGGTAAAAGCCAGGAGCCCTTCCCCAATAAGGAAAATGGGGGGCATGAGATACTTGGCGTGCCTAACCTGTTTTCTTTTCTTTTATAATAATTATTGGGGTTTAACGTCCCAAAACCACGGTATGATTGTGAGAGACGCCGTCGTGGCGGGCTCCGGAAATTTCGACCACCTGGGTTTCTTTAACGTGCACCTAAATCTAAGTACACGGGACTCAAGCACGTGCGCCTCCACCGAAGATGCGGCCGGGATTCGATCCCGCGACCTGCGGGTCAGCAGTCGTAATCACTAGGCCACCGTGGCGGGCGCTTTGTTCCTTTCTATCGCATTGCACAATGGTCCCTCCCAACTTTTTTCCTTCCGACATGATTGTGAGAGACGCCGTAGCGGAGGGCTCCGGAAATTTCGACGATCTGGTGCACTGACATCCCACAGTACAGGGGTCTCTACCATTTGGCCTCCATCGAAATGCGACCGCCGCGGCCGGGATCGAACCCGCGACCTTCGGGTCAGCATCTGACTTAACGTCGCGAAGGCTGATTAAAAAGTGAAGCTGGTGGCATAAGCGTGCCTTTCCTCCACTTTCGCCAATGCTCGGCGCGCCCTTCCTCCTCGCTGACCAGCACCAGCTGTGCTGAGCGCACGCTACCACTGGTCGACTCCTTTCACCGGCACAGCCAACCGCGCTTCTGCTTTCTCATCCACTCCGCATCACCTTTGCTCTCTTCTCTACCCAGCTACACACTCTTCATGTCGCTACCCTTTCTCAACCAAGCTCAAGCACGGCCGGCGCGCGCTCTGGCTCAACTCGCTACACTCTGGACTTCCCTCTCGCCCACGTAGCTCTACCCGTGCTCTCCAGTCAGGCTTCGCTCTCGCAGCTCGAACTGGAAAGTGCTCACGACGATCGCCTGAGATTTACCTCGGCTTTGAACAGCTCCGCTGTTAATGAATAAAAATAAGAAAATAAAAATAAGAAGAAAGAGTACCTGTTGCTCTATCTTGTTTTAAAAATACACGTTAACATGTCTTATGGAGAGGGTCTCACCTCCCGCGGCTCTCTGATGAGAGTACTATACTGATCTCCAAGAGATTCTCGTCCATGTCCGAACACAATGCTGCTGGGTAGAAGAGAGATAATGAACAGAGAGAAAGGCAGGGAGGTCAACCAAAGTGTAGCATCCGGTTCGCTACCGGATGCTACACTGCAACAATGATACGGCCCCTGTTCAGTCCAGCCTTGGTATGCAAGCAAACAGGGGCGTAGCCAGAAATTTTTTTTCGGGGGCGGGGGGGGGGGGGGGGGGGCACCTCTTTGATTTCGGGTGGGGCACCTCCTTGAAGTTGTCATTTTTCACTCTGTATGCTATGGCGAAAAAAAATTTCGGGGGGGTACGTGCCTGGTGTGCCACCCCCTGGCTACGCCACTGCAAGCAAACACTTGCTCGCTCGTCCCCGCGGTGGGGGTCGATAACACAGTGTCATGACACAGTTGAGCAACCATCTCCGGTGCTATCGCGCTGCGTCTGATGAGCCTGACAACTTGGAGTGAAAAAAGAAAGGACATAGAGAATACAGCGAGTACGTCGGCCCCGCCAGCCGACTGACGCGCGCCTGTTATTGTGCTCTTGATAGCCGGAGATCAACTTAGCCCCGTGACTCTACAAGAAGGGCGGCGCAGTCTACGAACACATATATCCGCCAGTAGGTCGACGACACTCGCGTCGCGCTATACCGGGTGTTCAAAGTTAAGCTTTCTCGTTTTATTAAAATTCGGCACTGGGAAGAACATGAAAACCACCTTTACAGATAACATATATATCCTGGGGGGACACAAAGTGAGAAGATAATTATCACTGTCAGGAGCCCAATTAACTCAGATTCAATAATTAACTTTTTAGTGACTGCAGCAAGCAAGCATGTTTATATTGAAAAGTTGAAGGGAGTCGCATTTATACACAGTTCCACTTGGAAGAATTCTGCTAGCAAGTCTGTGCTCCGAGATATCCCGCAGCAAAGTTTAATTGATTACGCATGCAGTGCGCTGTGGATCAGCGCAATGTTCCTCCCCGATGTGACGAACAGTCATTGCTTGCTATCGCCAGCCAGTAGCAAAAGGGTAACCGTTATCATCTTTGCCTGTGCCTTCGACCCGTTATCAGACTAAACGACGCACGCAACTGCCATGGCCCACCGGGGAGGAGTTTGCGCCACCGCTGACTGTCTTGCATGCGTAATCAGGTAAACCACAATTAAACTTTGCAGCGGGATATCTCGGAGCACAGACTTGCTAGAAAAATTCTTCCAAGTGGAACTGTGTATAAATGCGACTGCCTCAAACTTTCCAATACAAACATGCTTTCTTGCTGCAATCACTAAAAAGTTAATTATTGAATCTGAGTTAATTGGGCACCTGAAAGCGACAATTGTTGTCTCATTGCGTGTCCCCCCTGGATGTATAAGTTATCTGCAAAGGTGGTTTTCATGTTCTTCCCAGTGCTGAATTTTAATAAAACCGTAAAGCTTAACTTTGAACACCCGGTATATCAACATGTTTGCACAGCGCAAGAAAACGAGGACGTAGGCAGGACACAACGCGGGCGCTGTGTTGTGTTGCGTCCTCCCTACGTCCTTCGTTTTTCTTGCGCTGTGCAAACATGTTGATTCCAAATCACCAACTAGCCCAAGCATCCGTTTTATCAACTGTATATATGCCACACTCGATCCGCAGTGAAATGGCCTTTGCTGAGACAGTCTACGTTTGACTTCATTGTCTATATCAGCGAGGAATTCATCGCATGTCAAACCCAATCTAGCAAAAAGAAAGAAAAGATCGCGGACTGAACGCGGTCTACGCTCCGACTTGCAGACGTCGATATTGAAGCAAGACACCTCATAACAATATCGTGGTTTTGGACCGCAAAACTCCAGAAATTATTAAGCCGAAAGTATCTAGCTGCGCAGTCACTGTGAGCGAAACCATGGCCGGAGGGCGGGGAGGGGGGGTGAGCATAGGTGTGCGCAGGGTTCCCCTTCAGGGGGGGGGGCAAGGGGGGGCGAAGGTTCATCCCAGCGCCCCCCCCCCCTCCCTATTAAGTCAATGTATGGGGCAAAATTTGCGCCCCCCTTCTCTTAGGTGACTACGGGGGGGCGGCCGCCCCCTCTGCCCCCCCTCGTGCGCACGCCTATGGGGGGTGAGGATATCCTAACCCCCCCTCCCCCCTAAAGTTTTGTATGTATTAGCTGATTTTGGGTGTTGACGCGCCATACTGAGCTTTAAAGGAACACTAAAGCGAAACAATGACTTGGTTTAGATTGACAAACTGCACTCTGAGAACTCTAATGCCATATGTTTCACTATCATAAGTTCATTATTAGCGGAGAAAATCAAGGTTGAAGTTTTATTTATAAATTTGGCGCCGGTATCTGCGCGCGTGACGTTAGAAATTCCAAATGTATTTTTCGTATTTTCGCGATATTGGCTCGATGAAATTTTCTGAAAGTTCGTATGCTAGGTCTATGGCATCCACAGATGACAATTCACCCCATTTTTGTTGATTAGAAGCTACGTAGGACTCAGTAGGCGCCTTTAGAATCTATGACGTCACAGTGTTTGGTGCGGGAATATCAATGTGGCGTCTCCACCCGCATTTTTTTTTTTTCGCATGTTTTCTCGCTTACCAAGCGTCGTGTCGCAGTAAGAGCGGTGTTTTCGGGATTGTGAAATTCTACTTAACTAACACGCGGAAAATTGTTTTGCCCTTTAGTTAGGTATCAGACTATACACATAAGCTAACCCCCCCACCTTTGAAAATAGCATGTGTGTGTCCCTGAGCGAAACACGGCGGGCGAATAAAGCACGTTTTATTTGTAAGGTGTAGGATCACAAAGGCCGCGGTTGTAAGTGCACAGTTATCTACAAAAAATCAAACTGAGAATTACAATTATGGTTCATGGATTTGTCTGATTTCTAATTGCCATGATTGGGACTCGAAAAGTATAATTAAAAAAAAATTACGTGGGTCCGACAGACGATGGAGTCATGCAGAATTACTCTATTTAAATCACTCCTTTTCATTAAGCTGAAATTTAGGAATACGCGCTGCATTGAAAGTGAGCACGTGATCGCATAGAGCCCGTCCCAACGTACTCCACGTGTTCCCTCAAGTTGCACTCGTTTGCATGCAGAAAGCCTGCTGAATGTGAACATTCTAAAACTTTTTTTTTTTTAATTCTCCAAAGCACCTTCAACTGCCATGACGGTGACTCGTATGGGACTGCACGAATAGCCGGCAAATGGGCGCGGGCGTACGCGGAAACCCTCGCATCTCAAGTTTTTCTTTTCTTATTTTTTTTCCTTTTGCGTTTCTTTGACCAAATTATATGTTCAGGCTGCGTACGAGCCCCGGCATCATCTTTTGTAACCGGTCATTACGTGCAGATGGGGGGGAACGCCATGTTGTTGCGAACGAAAAGGGCGTGATCACGCCTATACGTGCGCAGTTCTTCCGTGCGCGCATGTGTATGCGATCTGCTGGAATGCGAATGGCGGCGATAAGCGCGTACCACCGGTCGGGCAGTCGCGGAATGTGCAAAGGACCTTAATCAAAGCGAGATTGTGGGGCTTTGTGACGCTTGTCAAAGCAGCAGGGCAGAATACGAAGCTCGCCGTATGTCTTCTGGAATTCTTTAACGCACGCCCAGAGCCGTACCCAGGAATTTTTTTCGGGGGATGTTTATGTGTAGAATCGTTAACTTTGGCAACTGGTGGCCGATGTGAAGGCGTGTAAATACATTAGTATCACCCCGAAAAGTTAAAGCAATCAAAAATTTCGGGGGGTGTCAGAACTACTTCAACTCCCCCCTAGTTACGGCCCTGCGCACGCCTAATGCCAAGTGCGCGAGCGCGTCTCTGCATTCCGCCCAGTCGTGGGCACATTATTATAGACTATGGTGCCGTCATGTTGGGTTGTTGCCTTGCCGTATTGTATCATTAACACCACAGGCGTGCGCACGAGGGGGGCAGGGGGGCGCCCCCCCCCCCCTAGCCACCTAAGATTGGGGGGGGGGGGGGGGGGGGCAAAGCCGGCCCCATACATTAACTTAATAGGGAGGGGGGGCGCTTCGACGAAGCTTGCCCCCCCCCCCCCCCGAAGGGGAACCCTGCGCACGCCTATGATTAACACTAACAGTGCGGTAAACGCGTACGCAGGTGTTGGTGCGTCCGACATTTCATGACCTTCTTAACTCGCGTAGCAATATACAAAAATAAGAAAACATCCGTTTAACAGGACAATGTGGCGTCTCCCATGTGTATGTCTATAGCGCAAATGTAACAGTTTTACGTTTGATTGCTTATAGTAAAGAATTATAATAAGGGGACTGCCCTTCTAGAGCGCACGCATATGGTCAAAGTGGAAAATTGCCGTGTATTCGTTTGCGCAGGCTCGAGGCATCAAGGAAATCCGTACGGATTTCGCAGAAATAGAGTTTCCCAGACGACGAAAAATTTGTCCTGGTCCGGGATAGTATATTCCGAAACGCAGGAAGGGGAACCTTTACTTTTGAAAAATCGGTATGGATTTCCTTGTACGCATAGCTTAGTATTGTACAAACGGGCTTTCGAGCCTTGTCAAAAAGAAGGGCCCCTCTCAAAAAGAAGGGCTTGAGCAGGTCAACGCCTCCTCTATTTGCTTAGCAGGCGTATAGAAGCAAGCGATTATCTCTTCCAGTCGTTATGTGTAGACTCGTGCAAGCCAAGCAAGTGTACGCATCAAAAAGCAAATGGAACTGCATCCAAACTGTCGTGTTTAAAACGTGTCGCACGTATTTCGAAAGTTTTAAGGATGTTTATGTGAAATGTTTCAGCGTAACGAAACATTATATACACATATCCGGATGGTTTATTTTCTGTCGACATGAAGCGTTTCACTTTCTTTCATTTTTTTTGCTGTTTTTAATGTTTTGCTTGATGCGTATAACTTTCAAGTTACTGTAGATACGTTATGGGTCAAAAGTTTCCAGGCCGCTCCCATAGAATCAGTCCTATGGCAGTGCGGCCTGGGAACTTTCGATTACCCCTGCGCATTCCAAGTGTACTAGATAAACACAACAATTGGTGTCATCATATAGCATTATGACAGTGCACAGACTGGGTTATCACATGATACCCACCTGGGTGAAACTTAATGCAGAACTGAAGGCGGATAATCTGGTATCTGGTATTCCTCATGCGGCATACGTTTTGTATGATCCTCATTTTACAAGAAAATGTATAGTTTAACTAAGCTTTAAACGGTCAGGAATTGGCGCCTGCGTTGAAGGACGTTACCGTGTGTTAGGACCCCAATCGCGCGCGTGGTGTCTGGAAGCCAACGAAGAAGTCTAGCTTAAGCTCAATTCGTTGATATTGCGAATATTTCCTCACCAGTAACCCGCTTACTGAAGCCGATTGCGAGGTCTTCGTTCAAGGACAATTTGTCATCGCAGTGCCGCTGTTCATGCCTTAACCGCTTTTGCAAGAGCGCATATATGCGCTTTTGACGTCGTCACGAATTTGACCACGGTTCGACCCCAGTAATTGGATGGCGACGCATGTGACGACATCGGCGCGCTACAGACGACTTGTGACGTCACACCGCTTTGATCAAGCGATTGGCCAGGCCCTCGCGAGATTGAATGCGTCTGGGCGTAAGCGTTGTGTGTGTTAACGCCTTGCGGGTTATTTTCTTGAAGTGGCAGCGTAAAGAGTTAGGTTAAGTTAACCTGCATTAGCGACTTACGTTGCCTAATATTTCATTCATTGAAGCCATAGCGCTGATAAGACAGGGACCACAGAAAGAGGACGGGACGTGCGCTTATCAGCGCCTGGCTTATCAGCGCTATGGCTTCAATGAACGGTAACAAACCAACTAGCCCAAAAGTCTGTTCTCTTGGGTTCCCTAATAATTTCCGGGATCCGGAAATTTCGACCACCTGGGGTTCCTTAACGTGCTCCTCCATGGTGCCTCACTCAACCAAATATCATCATTACGATACCTGGCGTCCAGAAAAAAACGGAGTTGTCGTCACCGGCACTTAAGCAGCTTGCTTTATTTCTCTTGTTTGAAAAATACCAAGACTCCATACATATCTACACCGACGGATCCGCCCTGCCAAACAGCTCAACCGGAGCAGTCGTGATTCCGAGGTTGGATACGGCGATCAAATTCAAGACATCCCACGCAACATCATCGACGGCAGCAGAAGTGGCAGCCCTTCGTACCGCGTTACAATTCGTCACTGACCAACCGACACGCAAGTGGACCATTTTCTGTGACTCAAAGGCGGCACTGCAGTCTCTACTGTCAACCTTACGCCGTGGACCGCATGAGCAGCTGATATTAGAGACAGCGGAGCTTATACACCACCTGACTGAGAAAGGACATCAAATCACTTTTCAGTGGTTACCCAGCCACTGCGGAATCATCGGCAATGAACGGGCCGATCAAGCTGCCCGCTCAGCCCACGGAGAAGACCGTGAGGTACTGCTACCACTTTCTAGGAACGACGCTGCACGGAACCTCCGTTTGTTTGCTCGTCTACGTACCACGTCACAGTGGAACGAGCCGCACTTCAAACATGCCCGACTGCACTCATTTGACCCTACGTTATGTCTTCAAGTCTCATCGGGGCTTCGCCGAGTAGACGCGACCCTTCTGTGTAGGCTATGGTTGGGCGTTGCGTTTACCAACGCATATGCTTTCCGCATTGGGATGGCCGACACCGCAGCCTGTGACTACTGTGGCAATGAGGAGACTATTGGACATATCTTTTGCGATTGCCTACAGTATAGGGCACAGCGACTATGCCTTTGCAACGCGCTCAACAAGTTAGATGACCGACCTTTGTCAGAAGCAAGGATTTTAAGCCATCGACAGGATGCGACGTCACAGAAGAAGGCCCTGAAAGCGCTGCTGCGATTTTTGCGATCGACCGGCCTTTCTGAACGACTTTAGCCAGAAGAACGCCCTTCCTGTGCGCGTCGCTTTCTATCCTGCGTGTGCGTGCATTTTTTTCCTTTCATTTTTTTTCTTCTCTCGCTCTCTCTCTCTACACCCTCTTTCTTTCCCCTATTTCCCCTCCCCAGTGCTGGGTAGCAAACCGGATGCTAGTATCTGGTTAACCTCCCGGCCTTCCTCTTCATCTCTCTCTCTCTCTCTCTCTCCGGGGTTTGACGTACCGGAGACGGAGATATGATTATGAGGCCCGTCGTGGTGGAGGACTCGGATTAATTTCGACCGCCTTGAGTTATTTTGACGTGCACTGACGTCGCACAGTACACGGACCTCCAACATTTCGCCAATACCGAAATGCTACCGCCGCGGCCGGGATCGATAATAATAGTAATTGTTGGGGTTCAACGTCCCAGAACCACCATTTGATGATTATTAGAGACGCCGTATTGGAGGGCTCCGGAAATTTCGACCACCTGGGGTTCTTTAACGTGCACCTAAACCTAAGCACACGGGCCTCAAGCATTTTCTACTTCGTCGAAAATGCGGCCGCCGCGGCCGGGATTGATCCCGCCACCTTCGGGTCAGCAGTCGAGCAGCAAAACCACTAGACCTTAATTCACTTCCAAAGTGTACCTAAATGTTCATTCTCCCGATCGAGATCCATCGCTAGCGCATCAAAACTGCCGTAGCTCTATAGGAAGAACAACGAAAGTTGTAGTGAGTGACCTCCGGGCCTCCGCCAACTCCGCAACCTACGTATCGGCAAAAGCATCGGTTCTTAGCCATCGCACCTGTCGGCGCGTGTGTCTTGCTGGTGCTTGTGTGGCACTGTGTGCGAGAGCAGACGATACTCAGCACGACGTGCGTCACAGCCTTGTGTGGTCACGTGACCAAGCCTACTACACTTCTACGTCACCGCCCAACTCGGCGCCCAGAAACCGAAACCGAAAGTTGTCCACATAAATAAGGTGATATTAAATTATATAGCGAGAATACGTGGATCTTGGTCCGTGTATCGTGCTTCCTAGAGCTATAAGAAACGCTTGCAGCAAAGAACGCGCTAGCCGCAAATTTGGTGGCACCATTAATGCATATCACAAGGACCCTGTGAGTTTTAGCGCGTACCACAAGTTTCTCGTATCACACGGGAAGTATACGCCAACCACGCAGTCAACAACAACACTCTCTCGACGTTGTTTACGAAGGACGGTCGTGGGGTGACTACGTATCGTTTCGCCTCTTGTGGTTGTACAGGAAGGTCTCGCAGCTGTGCTCAGACGCCGATAACGGTGGAGACGATACGCGACGTTTTTTTATCGTGGGAACGCACGCGAAGCCCTTGACCGGCCAGACGTAGTGTCGCTCGGTTCTTGCCCTGTGGCGTGCAACTTCAAGCGAGTTCATTTGTTTGTCTACAGCAGAGGCGTAGCCAGAAATTTTTTCGAGGGGGGTTCAACCATACTTTATGTATGTTCGTGCGTGCGTTTGTGCGTGTGCGTGTATATATACGCAAGCAAAACTGAAAAAAATCGGGGGAGGCAAGACCCCCCCCCCAGCCACCCCTCTTCGCTACGCCACTGGTCTACAGTCACTCTCCTCATAGGCGTGCTTGGATGTTTACAACCTGTATTTATCGCTATCTATGTAGATATTGAGATACTTCTGATATATATTCTATTTTTCCATGTGTCTTCACTGACTCTCTTCATATATGTAGATGTGTGGATGAACGATAAAAAGGGGAATTTCTTCCGAGGGACTCGTTTCTTTCGTTAGACACAAGCAAATTAATCCGAGAGACAATTAGGCCAGGAAAAACATAGGTGTCATTAATTGCTGTCTTAAACTGTAGTGTATATCAGTAACGACTTTAATGGAAATGAATGAAAGTGGACGGAAAATAACCCTTTATCTCGGCGACCTAATCATTCCAACCCCTAACTGTCTGTTGTATTCATTTGGTTGTGTCTCACATATATCTGTGGATATCAGGGGCGTAGCCAGAATTTTTTTTCGGGGGGGGGGGGGGGTTCAACCATAGTTTATGTAAGTTCGTTGCGTGCGTTTGTATGTGTGCGTGTCTATATACGCAAGCAAAATTGAAAAATTTCGGGGGGGGTTGAAGCCCCCCCCCCCCCTTGGCTACGCCACTGGTGGATATATTTATAACCTCTCCTCCTGGATCTGTCTAGGTACTGCAGTACCTATTTGTAATTTTTATGCGCGCGTGTCTCCAGTGGCTATCTTCATTACGTTTTACGAATATATTTAGTATACCTCTCAATATCTCTCTAAATGTTGATATTTATTTGATCTCTCTATATCTACCTTCAATGACTATCTCGATAACTAGATATACTGAAATATTTATCACCAGTCTCTCTCCCTATCTAGATACCGAGATTTCTATCTCTGTATTCCTTGATTTTGTCGATCTTCTTTCGGATCGGTGGCCGAGGTGATTGCCTGGAGCCATACTGTCGACTTTCATAAGAGCAAGTTTTTCATCGCGTCTAGATAGCCCCTGTTTCCGCTTTTTCTTCAGCAACGTCATTTTGACGTGACGGAGCTGGCACACAACCTCTGGACACAAGTGAGAGGAACGGAATGCGAATTCAACCCGGCGAACGCAGCCTCCCGAGATCCGCACTTGACCGTGCGAATCTTAGGAGGCCTTGCATTATAACTCTGATTTTGTGTTCGCGTCAGCACTCGAATTGGTTCGAGCCGCGTATGTTTTATTTATTGATTTAATTACTTTATTATTATTTTTTAAAATTGCAATGCGGCGAACTCGCTGTTCGGGTCTTTGAACGTAGGCTGGAGTAAAAATAGAGGACACACACACACACACACAAAAAAAAAAAAAAAAACACTTAACGACCACCTGTGCTCGCTGTCGTTACAAACGTGGGGGGCAAGGTTTGTGTTATAGTGTTTACATTCTGTCCCGTCGCATTTTTTTTTTTCGTTGTAGCCTAACTTCTTGCTCTCGGAGCGCCCCATATTGCTCGAAGGCGTGACAGCAGGAAATTGTAGACCCATAAAAAAAGTTATTACAGTAATGTCTACATTTTACAGCGGATCGAGCTGTTAATCGTTTTCGTCATGCCGTGTGGCGTGACCTGAAAACTGTCATCATCATGAAACGGCACGCGCTCTCTTCGTCCTCTTCATCGTCTGCTTCGCTTCCACAACACTTGCGCCGATTTGTCCGTCGTGGGATGCAATAACTATGATGGGCGAGAGAACGAGTACGGAGAGAGAAAGACGGGAAGAACGAGATAGAAAGAGAGAGAGAAAGGGAAGAAAGAGGGAAAAGAATAGAAAGACAGTGAAATAAATAGACAGAGAAACGGATTGAAGGAGACATGCGCAAAAAAAAAAATAAAGAGAAAAAAGAGCAAGCATACTGTGTATAGTATATTATATATAGTATAATATAGTATAGTGTAGTATATCAAGGGGTGGGAATGGAGAAAGGTGAGGCCACCAGTTCCGCTGCTTCCTCAGTCTTCAAATCTCTAGTGCGTAGCTGCCCGAATTTTTTTCTTTTTCCATTCAGAGCACACTAATGCTTTCGGTATCATGATATGCAATTTGCGATGCTTACTATATTAAACACGCACGCAACGTAAGACCTCGCACGGGTGCTGTATTGCAATGGTCCTGTATGTACCTCCAGTTTACTTCGCATATAGAATGTTTCGCATTCGCACTACGAAAGAAAAAGAAACACATGACAGGCACAGATGCGGTCGGAATTCATTTGCAACTCGTATTTTTGTTTTATTGTTTTAATCTATGTTTCTACTCTTGTGTTTTGCTTGCTTTCATGTCTTGTCAGTGCCCATAATTCATAGAGACGTCATATGCCGCGCGGTACTTCTTGACATCGTATGCCAAGCTGTGCGCTCCGTCGCTCTGTCGTTTCATTGCTCCATCACTGACGTATACTGTCATTCCTGGAATGCCAGCTGCCACGAAAACAAAAGCAGCTCTTCGTTTGAAGATCGTCGCGCTTAGTAATGTTTTGATTGCTGCGTTTTGTTTGTCCAGTTTTGTCCTGTTTCTCTTCGTTCTTTATGGAGTGTCGACAGTTCGATAGCGCGTTGGAATGAGTTCACTTGTGAACTGGTGTGCTTACTGTACGTACGTAACGCAAAGAAAATAAAAACAGTACATATCATTTCATAACAGACGCTCGCCCGAGGCATTCACAAAGTACGCCTTTCAACGGAGCAACGTTTATTGCTGCTTTGCTTGTACAGTTTTTTTTTTCTGTTCTTCGACGAGCGTCGATGAATGGTAAGCGTATACGTGTGGGGCATGAATTCATTTGTGGACTTGCTGCGCGTATCTAGGCGCATAAAAAAAAGAGCGCAGTTTCACAAGTTTACTTAAGATCCTTTGCAGATATATCTATGGAGTCATTAATATTCACGCCAGGTTTGCGCAGCCTCGTCTTGGAGCATCGATGGCCAGGCTGTGTCGCGTTGGAATACGCGAAAGGCTTATATAGTGTCGTACACGCAGAGGACACTTATTTCGTACTGATGTTTCACGCTAAAGAGCTTTCCTATCCTAAGCTCACGCTGACTCGCGCTCAACGCTGGATGAAAAAGCGCTCGGTGACGCTGCACATTCCTGATTAAAGGTATGAGGCAGAATTGCCCCCCCCCCCCCCTCCCCCCCTAGTGGCGTAGCTTCCCCTCAGATGACTAGGGGGGAAGGCGCCGGTATAAGCATAGGCGTGCGCAGGGTTCCCCTTCAGGGGGGGGGGGGGGGCGAAGGTTTGTCGCAGCGCCCCCCCCTCCCTATTACGTCGATGTATGGGACAGACAGCACCCCCCCTTTTTTAGGTGACTAGGGGGGCGGCCGCCCTAGTCACCTAAGGCTAGGGCGGCCTAGTCAAGGGGGGGGCCGCCCCTGCCCCCCCTTGTGCGCACGCCTGTGGGTATAAGCACGCTTGTACTGGCGTAACACCGGTAGCCGCTGAGCCGTATCGCGACGTGTAGCCGAGTGATCGCGACAGTGCTTCGTACACAGTGCCCGATAAATGAAACACGATCACCGGTATCAGCCGCGTTCGCTTTCGCCGTCGGAGTGCGGCTGCCGTCCCTTAGCATTTTATCGCCCGCAGACCGACTTAGCCGAGGTCGACGGCCCCCGGCTGAAAGCGCGCGTCGCGTCGATCGTACTATTCTTTGAAACAGCGCGCGTTTCCGCGTGCTGGGAACACGTGGCGTTTCCCTCGCACGCATGGCGTGATGCGGGAGCGACTCGTTGACTGACACGTTTTCTTGCGATTGCCTCGCCCTTGCATCAACCGTTGTACAGTTGCTCCTTTCCGTCCACAGCACGCGCGGCAGGTATCTGTTTCGACGAACTGCCACACTCGCACGAAAAAGCACAGAGAGTGTATAAAAGAACCCGTATGATGACGTGTTGTAGACGTCAGAGTTCGTTATGGCGCGAAGCAGACGACAAGCCGCGCAGCTGCTCCGAACGTAAGCAGACGAGTTGACGGATAGCTTCGAAAATCGTATAAAAATTAAAGCCGAATATAAGCACGTGCGAGTTTTACAATAAAGTGCCGTTTGTTTCTTGGGCTTTAATCGTATGTTGATGGAAGCGTGCGTGTAGCTTGCATCCAATGTAAATTTATGTACTCAACTTGTGTATTATGTAATGTAACGTAATATCTAATGGAAACACTGGCGTAGCCAGGGAATAGTTGGGGGGGGGGGGGGGTGTTCAAACTCTCCCGAATTTTTGTTTTTCAATTTCACATGAGTATATATACACGCACACATACACACACAAACGCAAACACGAACATGCATAAAGCATGGCTGTACAGCCCCCCTCCCCCCACCCGTCATAAAAAAAAAAAAAATCCTGGCTATACGCCTCTGACGGGAAACTTGTGCATTGAAGGAAAATTACTTTCCGCATGTTCTTAGAGACAAAAATAGAAGTCTACATGACGTCTTGATGAGACGTCTGTTAGCTGATGGTTGGCCTGCGTAGCATTTCGTATGTATAATTGAGACTGTACGTAGAGTCGCGCTCAATATGAGTTGCAACACGCTGGCTGTGGTTAAAGTGACCCCTCAAGCCTGAACAATGACACCTACAAACGTGAAATTGGTTAAGAAAGTACCGCTAATTGAGAGAGATTAATTCACCATTTTTTTTTCTATGTAGGTGCCACTTTGCAGTGTTGGCGCCGTTTTGAGTACAGACAGCGTGTTGCAACTCGTATTGAGCGCGACTGTACGTCTAAGCACCAGTCTGCAGAACTTTATGCGTGGTTATAATCCTATAGATTTCGCGAGTTTTGAACTACCATACTCCTCTTTAAGAAACGTGACGCGTAGTTAATTGGTGCGCGTGAAAGAGGCGTGCACTCACGAAAGGCTCGGCCGGCGCCCGCTGCTTGAACGTGGTGGCCAGAGAGATGGGAGGCACGACGGCGCGCGAAGTCCATTGATCCGGCTCCTGTCCCGCGTGGATGGCGTTGGTGTCGAAATGGAGCCTGGAGTAGTCCAGTTGGTGATCGTCGAACGCGGTGTTGCTGCCCATGATGTTCCGTTCCTGTCGTTCACTTCTGCTTCTTCTTCCTTCTACAGTACACGTGTGCGTTAAGCAGACGACGCGCGAACCGCCGGCGTTACTGATCTAGCAGCGCTCCCGCTTGCGTGTGCTGCGAAAGCCGTCTGCTGCGTGGAGCTTGTTTTAGAAAGACCGGCGGCTTCCGAAGCGACAGTCGACCCCCCGGCGGAAAAAGGGAGCGTATCGAAAAATGAGCGTAACAAAAAAGAAAAGGATGCCGGCAGACACGTCGGGAGTCTCGCGCGCTGACGTAGAAGCGAGGGGCAGGAAAGGGCGCCGACGGCCAACATCGGGATCGCGTTTAAACGCACTCGACGCGTCTACGCCCTCTCCATTGATTTCCCTTTCCGTTATACCCTTTCTCCACGCGTCGTCTGCTATAGCAGACTGCACTTAATCTGCACGCATTGTACGCGCCTTCTCCCTTACGTCTCTTTGTACGTCTCTTCGACATTAAAAACATCTGGAAAAACATCGTTAGCTGGTCGTTCGTAATTACGAAAGCGTGTCCTCATTTGTGTATGCGAACGATTCCTCGTAATAATTTTCCTGCTGCACTTTTCAAACCGTTGCGCTTTCAAATCAGCTGGCGGGAATTGCGAAGCTTTTCTTTTTGTGACGAGCTGTCTGTCATTAGCGGCGAGCCGCCTTCGCGTACTCATCGCGATTGGCTGATGAAAGATCTGAGAAAGTGGCGTAAGTATATCTTGTGTGCGTTGCATGGTGGACCCAGTTCTTGCGCATCTTCAGCCCCGTTTTCGCGAATCACTGCCGTCGAGAGGTCTGTTTTTTATAATATTCATAGCGTCATCAATGGGGATTAAAACGAACCACCAAATATGAAGTCAATGGCGTCTGAAATTCGCAGCAGGAATGCGACGAAGGAAGAAATGAAATTTCGTTCTCTGTTTTCTTTTTCTATTCGGACCAACCTTGTGAAAAAGAGGCTAATTTCGGATTAACAAATCAAACGCGCCTACATACGGGAAACAAAATAACAAATCATGTACGCCTCGCTGGTAGGTTTGGTGGTATTGTGGTTACTGTGATTGTCTGCCGACCCGAAGGTCGTGGGTTCGATCCCGGCCGCGGCGGTCGCATTTCGATGGAGGTGAAAAAGATCGAGGCCCGTGCACTGTGCGATGTCAGTGCACGTCAAAAATAAATAAATAAATATATAAATAAACAAATAAAAACACACCAGATGGTCGAAATTTCCGGAGCCCTCCTCTACACCGTGCTTCATTATCATATAGTGGTATTTGGCACGTAAAACAACATATTATCATGTCGGTAATTTCTAGTGACATCACGTGACCACAGGATAACATACACTAAACTCATTCGTGTAATTGCATGCGCGGGACATATTGATGAATGTAGTAGTACTCGCTGTTGGGCTAGTTGGTACTTTTCTGGAATCAATAGTCAATTTCGCGCCAAATGCACGACGACACTGAAAGACGAAAAAATACGTGGACAGGACGGGCGCTCTGTGTATTCTTGAGATTTCTTTTTGTGTGTGTTTTGCTTACGTGCGGTTACAGAGTGTAAAGAATATTTCCGATCAGATTCAAGTTCTGCATTAACTAGCACACAAGCAGCACTGGTTACTTTGGTCAGTGTTTGTCGAATGATAATGTTGGTGATAATATGCGGAAGAGACGTCTCAATGGTTGTAAGTGCTAGCTTATTGTGCCTGCAAATGTGGGATGACGTCGCTAAATGACGGTCTATGTTGGTTACCCGCTGCTGCTGCTGCTGCTGCTGATTTCCTTCCGATATGGCTCCCACTCTCACTGGGGAAGTGACCAAGAATTGTTCGTATGAAATTTTAAAGAATACCTGGAATGTTAACTATTAGACAGAAAAGACGTGCGACGTTGGTGATAAACCACAACGCCATCTTCTTCAGCCTCAATTCAGCGATCCAGTTCTGTATCAGAATGTAAAAAAAAAAAAAAAAAAAAAACAACAATTGCACGTTTTCCGCAAGAACACCCTGTCATAGCCCTGCATTGCCTCTACCGTACATGCGCCTTATAAGCTAGAAAATGCCTTTAGTAAGTGAAAAACTATTGCTTTTTAAAGATATTTTCGCAAAACAGAAAGAGAGAGAGAGATGGATAGAAATAACGTTATTGCGAGGTCCTGCAGGTTTTTGAGACCCGGGCTCAGTCTCCCACGACGGAACATCGAGATCATGTCTCAACGCCGCCTTAAATTTTTATTTCCTTGACCAGGCTGTTTACGCTCGGAGGTGGACGACGATATCAAGTCCAAGTAGCCGTGAGCTAGAGCTGACCGCCTAGCCCTGTAAAGTAAACAAAAAAAAAAAATTACGGCAGCTTCGCAGTGGTGCCAAGCCTGCAGGAAGAAAGCATCTGGGTAGCCTTCCATTGTATCTCGGTTTTCTTCTATCTTTTCTTTATTTCTTTCTCTATGTTTCTTGTATCTCTTTTATGTTTCTGTTTCTTTCTATTTCTTTCTGTTTTTTTCCCCTCTCTATCTATTTATTCCCCTAGCTTTCTCGCTCTTGCTATCTTTATTTCTCTTCCTTCCCTTTTCTATCTCTCTGTTTTGTCTCTTTATTTCTCTCTTTATTTCTCTCTTTCTTTCTCTTTCGGTCTTGCTCTCTTTTTTTTCTGTATCTTTTTAGTGTCTGTTGCTTTCTATCTCTTTCTCTATGTTTCCTCTCTGCTACTATCTCTCTCTTTTTTGTTTATCTTTCTTTCTCCTTCTGTCTTGCTCTCTGTTTCTTTCTTGTTCTCTTCTTTCTATTTTTTGTGTCTATTTGTTTCTATTTCTTTCTATTCTTTCTATCTTTTTATCTCTCTATATTTCTTTTATTTCTCTGTAATTTTTTTTCCTTTTCTCTTTCTATCGCTTTCTTTCTTTCTTTTTTTTCTCTGTTTCTTTAGATCTTTTCTTATCACGTGTTTCACGTGCTCCACTTCGCCGAGCAAAGTTTTCGTTTAACGTTCGCAGTGCCTCGCACCCACTGTACTCGGCAGTGGAGCTTACCCAGTGGCGTAGCCAGGGGGTAGCACACCGGGCCCGTGCCCCCCCCCCCCCCCCTCGAATTTTTTTCCCCATAGCCTACAGGTCACAAAATGACACTTGACTACATTTACAAATGAGTTCTGCGAGGAATCCCACAAGGTGGCGCAAGGGTTAAGAAAGGGAAAATCGACAACCATCATTTTGTAGCACGAAGCCACAAGGAAATCCGAACGGATTTCTCAGAAAGAAAACTTCTTGGTTGCCGAAAAATTCGTCCTGGTCCGGGGACGAATTTCCTTGTGGCTTCGTGCTACAAACGGGTGGTTGTCTATTTTCCCTTTCTTGACTACATTTGCCTGCCCGGCCCCCACTTCAGATAAAAAAGGTGCCCCCCCCCCCCCCCGAAAAAAAATGTCGTCCTACTCCCCTGGGCTTGCCCAATTCCTGTGGTACATACTCACCTGTGGTCAGTGGCGTAGCCAAGGGGTGGCACACCGGGCACGTGCCCCCCCCCCCCCCCGAAATTTTTTTCGCCATGGCATACAGAGCGAAAAATGACCATTTCAAGGAGGTGCCCCCTCCGAAATCAAGGAGGTGCCCCCCCCCCCCCCCCCCGAAAAAAATTTCTGGCTACGCCCCTGCCTGTGGTGGAGTATCGCACAACAAAGTACAAGTTACAGACAGCTTAAATGAACAGCTTTGCTAATAAAGAAAAATCCAGCTAGCCCGCGTCGTCAACTCTACTGCGTTCGTTTCAGAACATCGCCGTTTTTGCCGCGGCTGTTGCCTAAGCCATGGAGGTTGGCACCAGTTCTGGCTGGTGACGTGTCGCGGCTCCGCGTGTTGTTCTTCTTCCGACTCCCCAGTCACTGTTTCTCGCTTCTTTTTATTTGTTTATCGTTGGTTTACAGCATGCATATGAGTCTTGTATCGTCATATGTTTGTTATAAGACTGACGCCTTTTTGCCTGCAAAAAAAAAAAAACAAGTACCACGGATGATGGACGGGTTCACGTGCGTTGTCTCTTTGTTTGCCGGTCTTCCGAGTGGAGACGACGGCTGTTCTGGCGCCCGCCGGTATTTCGTCAGCTTGTTCTCATGGCGCTTACTATTATTATTCTTTTCTCGGCCATCTCGAGTCGCTTCCTTGACGATAGTAGCCGCGGTGTCAGCACACACCCGTCGTTACTGTCGAGCCTATATTTTCCTCGTCTCTAGTGCTGTCTTGCTTGTACAGATTAGCGACGTTTTGTTCTCGCTATCTCTTTCTTTTCTTCTTCTTTTTATGAATTCTTTCTCGCGCTATCTCGTCTGGCTACAACGTCGGTCCTCGGGCCAGACTTTCTTTGTAGTGTTTTTTTTAACGCGATAGCGTTAAAGAGCTCGTTTTGCAGAAATTCCGGCGTCGGTGTCGTTGGTTGTGAGCGAAAAATCATCATCTTGTCCGTGACCGAAAAATCGAGGAAGATGCAAATAAAATAAATAATAAAAATTACCGGGTCCGAGTGAGGGTCGAGCTCAGGCCGTCTGCGTGGCAAGCAGGTGTTCTACCACACAGCCACGCCTCTGCTTGGAAATACAGTGAAAATAACTTCCTCTGCTTGGAAATGCCGTGAAAATAACTTTCATGCTTCACAAACCACGCGTCCTATATACAGGCGTCACAATACATGTAATATCGCAGTAATATTGCGTGGTACATGCGTACGTTGCCATCGGGCGTCAGAACATGTGACTCTCAAAACGACTTCGTGGTTTAAAGCCGACCACCCATTACAAAAGGCACACACGTTACTGCGCGTATTCCCTCAACACCACGTAGTGGGTGCATAGCAAGTATGCACAAAGAGGTTGAAGTACGCACTAGGGACAGGGCATCGCTATCGCGTTCAACTCTTAAAGGCGATGCTTAAGGGTCCCCCAATTTTTTTATTTCGTGTCGCGTTCTCGGGTAATCTGCAAGAACGTATGCGCACGTTGCAATCGTAGGGGAGGCAGCTATTGTACGGTATGGGCTTCCAGTTTTCTGGAGCACTGTAGCAGGAATTTGTAGCAGGATGTATAGCGAAGCCGCTGCCACGACTACTGCTTGCCGCGCAGTTCACCGAACCCTCGCTGATATGGCATTCCGCTACTTGGTTGCGGGTTCGATTCCCTGGCCACGGTGGCTCGAATTTAGAGGGTGTTCGCAAAAGAACGTGTCTCACTCCCAGAAAAGAAGAATTACCTGTGTACTCCTCTCGATATGTCCCTACCTTGCCACGTCTATTAATTTCTTTTAAAAGGGACGCCAAAGAGGAAAAACGATAGCTAGCTGTGGCCAACATTGGTCATGCCTAGTCAACGCTGTAGGAAACAATTAGCCAACGTTACCAAGTTCTAACCAATTCTGGTCAGTGTTAGTATTATATGCCCAGTGGTCTCACATCTCACTCAAGTCCGGCAGCGGCTTGCTGATGGAGTTCTTTCAAAGTCAATAATTCTCTTAGTTCTTATACCGTATTTACTTGATTGTAACGCGACCACAATTGTTAACGCGAAGGGATGACCTTTCATTGCGTCCAGGAAGAAAAAAATAGTTATTTTTGTATTAGAATAAAACGCGAGGATCGACTTTAGATAGCAAAAATCTGAAAAAAAAAAAAACTCGCATTACATTCGTGTAAATGCGGTATTTGACTTTATAGCTTTATACGACAGTTCTTAAACAGAACACGATACAGCAAAGCGGTATTTCTCGTATATGTAAATTACAAGTTCCAGTAGCGTAGCCAGAAATTTTTTTCGGGGGGGGGGGGGGGGGGTTCAACCATACTTTATGTATGTTCGTGCGTGCGTTTGTATGTGTGCGTGCATATATACGCAAGCAAAACTGAAAAATTTCGGGGGGTTCAACCCCCCCCCCCCTTGGCTACGCCACTGACAAGTTCACAATACCGAAAGCACCGCTATTACTGCGAGAAGAAGCTTGGTGAGCGAGAACGCGCGCTCAAAGAAGAATGCGGACGGCGACGCCGCTTTGAAGTTCCCGCACCAGCCCTACGTGACGTCATAATTTTTGACGTCGTCTTTTAGGGCTTACGTAATCGTTTGTCGCTGGAAACGATTCATGTTGTGTTCTAAATTGGGACCCATAGCCTTAACATAGCAAGTTTCAGAACATTCCATTCAACTAATGTGGCCAAAATAAGCAAAAGTACTGTGAAATTCGTGACGTCACACTGTCTGTCACGTGCCGAGTTCTGGCGCGAAATTCAAACATGATCGAAGGGGGGGCGCCAAGCCTGTTTCGTACCTTTACTTTGATATGCAGTCTTCACATTTGAATAACGCAAATGAGAGGCAAGGGACACAGGCGAGTAAGACGATACAGGCGATAAATGTATATATGTTGTCTTTCCGAAAAAATATTTACACCATCTTCCCAAAGGGAACCCTGATGGGCTGCGAAGCAGCAGCGTTGCGCATGGGAGCGGTGGAGAGGGTGAAGCGAAAGAGAGAGGTGACACGTACGTACAGACATGTTTCAACGCGTACGTTAGGCGCGCGTCAGGCGGCAGCTGCGGGCGCTGCGGCGAGCGCGCGGCAGGCGAGGGAGAGAGTGACGTCAGCGCGCACTGCGAGGGGAGCGTGACGTTAACGCACAGCTGCGGCGTGACCTACTTGGCAACGCTCCAACACCTGCGGCGAGGGGAGCGCGTTGCGGCGCGTTCGTACGGGACGCACGGACGGAGGGACAGCGTTACACAGCCTAGTCAAAGAGCTGCTTCGCATCTAACAATAAACGCCAATTTAAAGTTAGCGCCTGTATCGTCTTACTAGCATATGTCCCTTGTGTCTTATTTGCGCTACTCAAAGTATGCATTCATACCAACTAGCTCGACTTTTCTTGCTACCGGATTTGTACCGCAGTTCTTTAAAGTGCGATGGCATGGCCTGGCATAGTTTTGAAGTTAGCGGCGGCCGAGGATCCCTCATTTTGCATTGCAAGAAACTGTTTACGTCCAACCGTTATCCTCGGAAAAGCGGGACCCGCAGGCAGGCCGTTGTGACAATGATGTCATCGCTGCAATTTAACTTTCGCATCCATTGCGAAGATTGTTTTCTGTCGGACTCCGCCATTCTGAACGTGTGTGTGTGTGTGTGGGGGGGGGGGGGGGAGGGGGGAGGTGCGGTGATTCAATTCAATTCAATGTTTATTTGTCTTTCAAAGAAAGAAAGATAGGAGCTGTCACAGAAAGCTACTTGACGAGGTGACAGCCCCCCTTAGAACGGCAGCAACAGACAGTGCGTAGGAAAAATACATAACAAAAAAGAAACACATTGAGCAACAAGGTGATGAACCACCTCCCCTCACAGGTGTGCGCAAGGTTTTCCATTAGTGGCCCTCCCATTGGTCGTGACCGAAGAAAAGAAGGTTGGCAGGGGATACAACAGTGAAAATCAAATGATGACGTGCTTTTCACAATTACCTGCTCGGTCTTCGGCATTGCACAGTTAACGGTGTGGGGAGTAAACAGTTGGAATGCAACATCGGAGGTCCTTGGTCACCATTATTGTTAAAAACTTTCATGAACATAACCCTGCGTTTTGAACAATGATTGCACAGGTCTGATCTTCAAGAAGTTTCTTGAAGAATCAAATATTTTATGGAAATATTGAACTACTGTACTCGATGCTGCCTTCCCCTTCATATTAAAGGAACGGTGTAATGTTGCGATGTGCGCATAGGTCGGCAAAACTTGTGGAGCTCACTCAGACTCACTCATGAAATATATCTTGCCCTTTGGAATCACTCGGACTCAGACTCACCAAAATTTTTCTGAGCCGAGCTCACTCGGACTCACACTCACAAAACTTTTCTTCAACCGGACTCACTCGGACTCAAACTCACCAAAACATTACTCACCCGGACTCACTCAGACTCAAACTCACGCCTCGATCTGAGTCTGAGTGAGTCCGAGTGAGTCGACTCATGAGTCCGCTAGCCTAGAATTATCTTTTTCGACCATGGTGTCAATGATCCATAACACCAATATTTCACGTAATCGGTGCTCTTCTTGGCGCCTTTTGATATAGTACCTTCGAGTACGAGTTATGAGTGCTCGTAAACCAGGAAGGTCATTTTTCTTGAAAGAGATGACAACATAAGATATATTTATCAAGAACTTCCTAGGAAGAATTGGCAAGGGGAGGGGTAGGTCAAGGCACTCCCATACGTAATTCGCGCCTCTGATGAATAAATATTGAAATGATGTATGAAAGATACTTTGAAACACGTGTGAGTAGACGTGCTGATAGTAATGCTTAAGATGAGTAGATATGACCATAGGTCGGAAAAAAAAGTGGAACTCACTCAGACTCACTCAAGAAATGTATCTTGCCCTTTGGACATTTCTTGCCCTTTGGACTCACTCGGACTCAGCATCACCAAAATTTTCCTGAGCCGAACTCACTCGGACTCACACTCACAAAAATTTTCTTCAACCGGACTCACTCGGACTCAAACTCACCAAAACATTACTCACCCGGACTCACGCAGACTCAGACTCAAGGCTCAATCTGAGTCTGAGTGAGTCCGAGTGAGTCGACTCATGAGTGAGTTCGCCGACCTATGGATGTGCGTTTGATTTTATGTGTAATCATTTGCCTCAGTGTGTTTTGCTGTGTATGTCCAGCATTACAGAATATTTGAGTTTGAACTTCTATATGTGAACTGACTCTTCCTATCTGAACTTGTGATACAACACTTGTGCACATATGAACCTATCAGACTTATCTGAACTCTCATGTAATGTTCGGTTGTGCTGTATTTTCACATCGTGTGTTCTACTGTATTGCATTTTGTGCCCTTATTATTTTTCTTAGTACATATTTTGTCTGCTAAGCGAGAAGGAGTAGCCGGTGCCACCATAATGGCACCAACCTCTCCTATTTCATCATTTCAATAAAAAAAAATAAAAGAAAAGGTGTGGGGCAGACTCGGCGCCCACCTTCGATGCATTGCGGGGGGGGGGGGGGGCTATCTTGCCCGCCTTGTGCGCACGCGTATGCCCCCCACCCCCCCCTCATAATGTGGAACCTTGCGCACACCTCTACATACGCGTCCCAGGATATGCTCTCCTGTGTGTGCTCCTTGCGGGAGCATATGCAGGCCTGGATACTGATAGTACCGCGACACTACGTCCATCTCTCGGCGAGGCGACGGACTACGGACGGGGCCTCTTTACCACCACTCGCCACTGTTTGACGTTGCCGTCAAGAGACGGCGATGTCCATGCTAAACATGTCGTCAGTATTCAAGGGCCGCGCTACCTGAAATTGCGCGCGAGAAAAAGTCGGCATGATATTATTTGGCACGTAAGGACGTAAGAAATTCATGCGCACGTGTGCTGACCCCGCTTTGGCTACGTGCAGTGGAGGCACTTAGCACAGAAATGGAGGCAGGTGGGAAGGGATGGAGTCAAGCCGGAAAAACAGTGCGTTAACTGCGAAGTGTAAACAAAATAATCGTGTAATTGTTGTGGTCAGCACTTGGAAGATTGTGCGAGGTTCATTCCAGTATCATTCTACATGTTCAGAAGGTCAATAAATTCTGAGCGCACAAACAGACGAGGACAAAAAAACACGCATGACAGATGTCGTCGTCCGTTTGTGCGCTCAGAATTTATTGATCATGTCATACCAACACGCCCAAACCGCCACAATTGTGTTCAGAAGAAGCTATGTTGCGGCTCCAGGGATGGGGGGGGGGGAGGTTGAGAGGGGTGGTGGTGGGGGGAGGGGGGGGTAGAGGTAGTTTAGAAGTTTTCTTCCCCGGGCGTGAAAGAGTGCGGCAAAAAGAGAAGTGCCCCCCCCCCCCCCTCCCCCCCCTTAAAGGGACACTACAGAGAGAGAGAAAAAAACGATTTCTTTCATACTAGTAAATTATTCGTTCACAATTCCAAAAATCGCTACGCTTGTCGCGGGACGACGCTTGGTAAGCGAGAAGACGCGCAAAAAAGAAAATGCGGGTGGAGACGCCACCGTGAAATTCCCGCACCAAACGCCGTGACGTCACAGATTTTGACGGCGCTTACTAGGCCCTACATAGTTCTTAATCGGTACCAATGAGGTACATTGCCTTCTCAGGGGCCCGTAGACTTAACATATCTAGTTTCGGGAAATGTCGTTCAGCCGATGTCGCCAAAATAAGAAAAGTACGTTTTGAAAACTCTGACGTCACGCGCGGAGATATCGGCGCGAAATTTAAAAACGGAACTTTGTTCTTAACTTTCTCTTTAATCAACATATGACGGTGAAATTAACAATATTACAGTTCTCAGAGCACAATTTATCAACCTAAGCAGATTACTTGTTTCGCTTTAGTGTCCCTTTAAATGACGCCTCGTTTCTGTGTACACTGTACATTTGTGCAGGAACTCGACGTGGAACTGCTTGTAGCGAAATCCGGTCGAGATAAACGAGCTGCAAAAAAAAAAAAAAAACTGAAAACAATTAAGGCAAATAAATTAATTACTTTCGGAAATGTCTAAATATTTCCAATAAAAAATGCACTGGAGCTTGTCAAGCTTTTACTTCAGAAATGACGTGATCGCTTAGCCAACTGGACAAGGAATTGGTAATGAATGGGAGTGCCTAGCCGTAAATTATCGTCTCTCTCTTCCATGTTCAACGATGTGTAGGGCTCGATTTAATTCAGCTCACGTATTATTTTTTATTATATTTCTTTTTCATAAGTAGTGACATTTTTCTTCTGAAGTGCTTGGAACCAATAACCTGCGTATGGCTTCGAGCTGGCTATATAGTTTTACGGTCGAAAAAAAAAAATGAATAATAATAATAATAATAATAATAATAATAATAATAATAATAATAATAATAATAACAGTGGTTTTTTTTCCAGTGAAACTCGCACATTAGAGGGAAGCCAGCCAGAAATCGTGCTTTGGAGAATGGATTCGACCACGCCCCACTTGCAGACTGGCGATCGCACCTGGTCCCGTGCGGAATTCGTCCCTGCAATTCATCCGGGTAGCCTGTGAGTGATTCCAACTGGGGAGAACGCAGTGCGCAATGTCAGAGACAAAGATAAAAATAAAAGGACACAGTACACCGAACGAGCGCTGACTCGGAACTTCCCCAAATTAAAGTCCTGCTTGCAGCAGATGCGAGTTGTAGGGGTCGAATGTCCACTCTGCGTGGGGTACGTCGGTATCGCCTTCGCTACGGCCGTACGTTTCCATCGAGTCCCTCCACTGCACCCCACCCACATCAAACACCCACCCACTTTAGCCCCATGCACCGGGCCTCCTGGCAGCATGGGCGACCGAGGCCGTTCGCTGTACGCTGATTAGTGCGGTGTCACATGACAGCATTGGGGGAAGTTTGAGTGAGTCATTACGACTGGAGTTACTGTATATGGAGTTACTGTATATGGCTCCGTTAGGAGCCTAAAGGTAGCATTTACAGTAACTCCAATTACAACGGGAGCCAGCTGGTGGAAGGGAGTGGGGGGAAGTAAAGGGGCGTGTCCCTCGTTGAAAGCACACCCGCCGCGCTTCTGGCGCGGCTTGTTACATATCAGCGCAAGTCAGCTTACGTCACCACATCCGGGGAGTGGCGTTGTTTCGTTGCTTGGTTGATACCTTGTAGTCATATTTGTAGCGCAATAAACCCAGACGCAGACAAAAGTACAGAACACATACACAGGACGGCCGCTAGTTGATACCGTGTGGCTTGACATGTACGCGGGCCGTGGGCCACAGTTTGAGAAGGAGCAGTCGGAGGAAACTTTATTGTGACATAGTGACATTGTAAGACGTTTGAAAGGACGGCGGCAACAGAACACAACATTAGCGCTTCTCTATTGTCGTTTTCTCAGGCGCTTTACATTGTCACTACGTTACACCAACAAGGCCGGCCCAACATCAGCATTGATCAAGTTTATTGTTGCGACCATCCTGGTTGTCCTAGATGGTTGGTTTCCTTATGCCTAGAAACAGCGAATATATGACGACAGCCCGTCCGAAGCTGATTCTCAGGGCATTCACCCGACAGCCAAGCCTTCCACTGGTGCCCTGAAGAATGCCTCTGTTTCTGGTGTCTTCGGGTTGATTGTGTATCCCAGCCCGTACCATGTGGCAAAAGGTGTTGGGCGTTTCTCCGCAGTATTTGCAGTCTCCTTGATGTGTCTGCCGGATACGTTTTTTATATTAGAAAAATGAGTAAAAAGGGCTTTTTTTATGTGAAGAGAACATATATTTACAATAATCGCATACAGTAAATAAATAATCACAGTAAAGTACCGTTAGTTCAGTGAATGATGTTATTACGATTTTCAATGAATACGTTAAAGCGCACTATACAGGGTGTTTCAAGAAATGTGTCCACTATTTTTTAAAAAATCAGGAAAATGCGGTATTTGCTCACTGTCTTCACAATTGCTTTTTCTGTAGCGGCAGGCATCTTAAGATGGTTGTAGACATGATTTGGGACAGTGATTAAGAAAGTTAAATTAATTAACTTTTTAATTACAGTAGTTAAGGGGTTAAGTCCAATGGGAGAATTGAAGTCCTTCATGCGAAGAACCCATTTCAGCGTTGAGATTTCGAAAAAAGCAGCCTCTAAGAATAATTGCGAAGTAATGAAGTTCTCCCAAATTCAGCGGCGAAACAGAAACCGAAACGCGGAAGAGCGCAACTGCCATATTCGTCTGAGACGTCCACAATGAGTGAACGTCATTATATCAACCATCAACCGACTTCTTGGTGTGCGTGTGTGGGCTGTGCTTGCAGTAGTAGCACGCATGACGCACGTACGTTAACGAACGGGGAAGAACTGCTACTCTGTAACCGTTGTCTTGAACAGTGACGTCATTCTAGTCGTTTGCTTGTTGCGCTCATCGGTGCTTGGGTTTCGGTTTCCCCATTGAATTTGCCTGAATTTCATTACGCCACGATAATTAATAGAGGCCGCTTTTTAGAAATCTCAAAGCTGAAATGTTTTCTTCGCATGAAGGACTTCAATATTCCCATTGGACTTAACCACCTAACTCCGCTAATTAAAAAGTTAATTAATTTAATTTCTTAATTACTGTCCCAAATCATGTCTTCAACCATCTTAAGTTGCCTGCCGCTACAGAAAATGCAATTGTGAAAACAGCGAGCAAACACCGCATTTTGCTGATTTTTAAAAAAATAGTGGACACATTTCTTGAAACACCCTGTATAATTACGTACTTGCGTAACTTAAAAAAAAGTTCTTCATTATCGTCATCATCTCACTTTTGCGAGACGTAGCTAGTCTGTACGAATTTAGACGCAATTCGGAGGTGTGTCCGCACGTATCGTGTACAGTGCGCCTGTGAAGCTGGTTTCACCTTAACAAGAGGCTTCATGCGCAGAAGCCCGCTTCTGTGATCCGTGGAGCTATTTCATTAGCTGAGCAGCTAATTTCATGCAGTCGTATGCATGCTAGCGAGGATGTTACCACAGCAACACGGTAAGGCGCCGTCATAAATGAATGGTTTATAAATAGATCCACATCAACCCAGATCGGTCCTGTGATGACAAAACTTCGAAATATTTGCGAAGAGAAAACAATTAAAACAAGTTGCGTACACAACAGAATTATTCCAAAATTTTCTTAGTTGTGCAGGCGATAGTCGTAAAGCGTTAGCCATAGCGCCGCTTTGATGAGTCGTTCTTTTTCTTTATTTTCCAGTTTTTGAAGCGCTGTAATATGGCGTCTTGCAACCTGTAAGTCAATTGAAGAGTGGGTACAAATGAAATTGTGCCACAACTGAGTTCTGATTAGTCACCGTGTTAAATTTCTGTACGCTTTATTACCTTCATTTTTTAGCTCTACTGCTATATATCTATCAGTTGTGCACATCTCCATTACAAATTTGAGGCTTTAATTAATAAATATAGCGTCAATTAGGCTATGCGCCTTCATGTAAAACTCAGAAGAAAAAAGAAAAAAAAAAGATGTTTGTGGTAGAAGTGTCACTACCACCATACTCTGTGACAGAGCGCGATCGCTGACAATTTTTAGAAAGCGCGGGGTCGCTAAACTTTTCGTACCGAAAAGAGAGAGAGAAAAAAAAGAAAAAACGCGCTTTTTTCACTTTCTATTACGCGTTTGAACAGCATGCGCTTGTCGCGCCGCGTCGCGCCGGCCACCGGCACTTTTTTTTTCTTGTTTCGGTTCTCGCCTCGTAACGTACGCCCAACGAGACGACGCGAGAGGTAAACATGGCGGACAGCGACAGCGACAGTGAAGACGGCAGCATGTATCCGTTGCACGAAAAGGTATTTCGTAGGCGATGTCCGGCGAGTTTCCGCTCTCCTCCGGACTCACGACGTCGCCAAGAAGGACGTTCACGGTAAGACCGGCCCGCAACGTCGGCTAATTCACACTCGCGGTCTAGTTTCGTGTGTCGTGTCGCTTCGACCAGCCATAGGAGAGAAAAGCTTCGTGTCTGGGTCCGCTAAAAGATCGTTTCGACCGCGAAAGCTAAACCATTTAGTACACACCACTCGACGATGTTTTAGGCGGTCGACCCGAAAGTTGACCAACCTAGACCTGCCGCTTTGCCTTGCGTCGCTGGCGTAACTACGAACAGTGCGAAAAACTAGACCTCAGTCGAATAGGTTCTCTTGTTTTGTCTGTAGGAAGGGCGGACGTGAAGACCGAAACCTTGTTTGACGGAAGGCGCATAAATTCTCTTAGCGCCGCGTTTCCGGCCCTCAACTTTTTATTCTGCTTCGCTTACGGCTGCGCTCGGAGAGGAAGTGGTTTGAGGAATTTCCGCTCCAGACTTTTTTTGACAGTATCGGCCGCGGTCACATGTGCGTGCGGCCTTGGAAACGCTTTCGCTCGGTGGGAAAGCGGCAGCTACGGTTTGATGCCGAGGATGTCGACGGATTCGTTAATGCCCCCCGAGAGTCAAACGAGATTTGCTCGTAAACGGATTATGTATGTGCGTGTCGTCTCGCGGCCGAAAGAGACGCGCTGTTTCCGTTTATAAGAGCGCAGCGCCCACGACAGCGAACTGGTTCAAATGAATGAGCAGGTTCGCGTGGCTTGCACGGCAGATCGCGATGTGGCATCTCGCCTCAGTCCGCAGCTGGTGAACGTTTCGCGGTTTCGCAAGCACCGCGTTCGTGTATTTAACGCTCCCACATTCGAAATCGTTAGTGAACGCGACAATTAATTAAGCGAACGAAATAATAATGTCTGGTGTTTCACGTGTCAAAACCGCGATGTGATTATGAGGGACGCCGTAGTGGAGAGCTTCGGACATTTTGACCATCTGGCGCACCTAAATCTAAGTACACAGGCTTCAAGCATTTCGCCTCCATTGAAAATGCTGCCGCCGCGGCCGGGATTCGATCCCGCTACCATCGGGTCAGCAGTCGAGCACCATAACCACTAGAACGCCGTGGCGGGTAAAGCAAGCGAAAAGCGAAGCGGATAGGTGTTCTAGTTTAGTTTGACTTGTTTCCGTTTCAAGTTGACAATAGGACATGCTTGCCGCGTGATGAAAGTTACGTTTTTTTTTTTTTTTAATTTTCAGGAAACACGCCGCTTCACTTGGCTGTCATGCTGGGACAGAAGGGTATGTCTAAAAACCTTTTATATTTTTTTTTTGAAAAAAGAGTAATACAACCATGTAATCAGCATTTTATGTGTCAGAAATGTGCGCAGCAGTACCTGTTGTTTGCTTCGAGACTCAACCGCAGAGCATTATATGTGACATATGTCTTGTCGACAGACTAGAAAGGTCACCCGCTGCATGCAAGACACGCTTCGTGCCATCTGTGTTTCTCTTTTCTCTGCATTGTTCGCGCAAAAAGAATATGTTTTTATTCTGTTCCGGTTTCATCACCTCTGACTGTTAGGCAGTGACGCGTTAAAAGGCCACATTCAAAGGCTTATTATATTGTACCCTATCTCGTCACTATTCAACAAAAGTAGACTTCATGTTGCGTTCGAAATCTGTCTTTCATGGAGCAAGCCTGTTTAAATGTCACAGATCATACTCAGCTCGTCACAGGCAACATAGTGTGCAGTTTGAGATGAGACCAATTATGAACTTTGGTGTTCTTCATTGCTGAGTTCATTAGTTTCTAAATCTGCAGGATCAGCTGCAACCAACAGAGAAATTCACAAAAGACTGCATCATAATTTCTTACTTAATTGCATGTTTTTCTACACATCAGTTGGACTTTTTCCAATTCATTTCTGTGCTATTTATGTTAATGTGAGTGTTTATGTATTTTATGCTTATGTTTGTGCAATATATTTGTGTGTCTGTGTTTGTTCATATTTTTCATGTCACATGTGCTTTTGTAGTACGGTACACTTCTCATGAAGCGAGTTTATAGTTTTTGGATCTTGCTTCTAACGCTCTCTATGAAAGGAAAATTTTAGCTTATGAATAGACAGTCTGCAATTCGGTTACACACATGCTTCTAATCCCACTTTTCACTTTTGTGCTAACACAGCTGAGCTCTCTGGGAAGTATGAAGAACATTCACTGTGAGCACTGTTGTCCGATGTTTTGCATTCGACGAGTCTTATGGAGGAAACCTTTATTGTTACTTGTGAAGAGAAAATAACTCAGTCTTTCACATTAACCTTTTAATACTTCATTAATTGTTACCTATCAATCATTACATTAATCATTGTATATCATCATTAACCATCATGTTTGTGACTGAACTGAATTGTAGCCCTTCTCTGGAGCTGAGCTTGTTGAGATGAGAGTATGCAAAACAAAGCAGGTTTAAGGATTCATTCGTTCATTTAATTTGTGAATTTTTTGCTGTAATTTCATCTTAAACGATGCCACACATTTTGGCAGTGTTTGTGACGCATTTTTTTCTGCTCTTGCGAGAGCTCACCAGAGAGGTGTTTAATCGTTTTTTCGCGAAGTTGAGCCATGCTTGCAAGAAACACTCTGGTATGGAACAACTCTCCGTTTGTTAATATGTTTCGTGAGTTTGGTGTTGTACTTCACTGAGGCAAAATGAACAGCCCTGCTCTGTTTTGCAATTTATTTGATAGTTATGACTCTGTTGTATTCCTTTATTCTGTGCACATTGTGTTTTGTCAATCTGCAGAGGTATAAACTCTTGTAATGAAAACGTTAATTAACTGTGTGTTCCCCATTTGTTGTTTCTTCGTGAAATCCAGAGTGTGTGCAACTTCTCCTGGCGCACAATGCTCCAGTAAAAGTGAAGAACAGTCAAGGATGGAATTGCTTAGCAGAGGCTGTCAGCTATGGGGATCGTCAGACAAGTGAGTCCATTTCTAGCCAGCATTATTCTATGAAATGTTTCATTTCACCATTATCACATTTCCAACGTGTTTGTCGTACATATTAATATGTGAAATTAAGGAGCTGAAGAATCTGAGACTTGGATGTCAGTGTATCATGTGCCAGCCTTGAAATGTCTGACACATATAGTTTCGCAGCCATTTTCTACTAGTGTACACTATGCAAACTAGGTGCAGCCTGAGGTGTTCAGTGCAGATCTTCTCAGCAAACAAACAGATGACATTTTTAGATGTGCTTGGTAATTGCTGAAAAATTAATGTCTTATTGGCCCATTCCGTGCAGTTGACCTAACAAAGCACAACTTTCCTATGCAGTTAATCCCTCGAAATCCACATCGCTCTCTCTTCAAATACCAACAGTAATAGCTTCGTAACATCATTCTCGCATAATAAATTGCTTTTCACAAAAGTTCAGCGAGGTCGGATTTTTCAATTATTGTGCATTGCAATACTGTATTTCTCTTTTGCATTAGAATGTATTGCTATGAATTGCTGGGCGCACTTGCTCAACATTTCAGGGTAGTGTTCTCATCTGATTACTTTCGGCTATGTCACTGCACAATTCTGCTAGTAATCGGAACGCTTAAGGGAGGCACTGCGCTAGGTAACATTGCTCTCGAGTGAAAGCGTCTGATGGCAGTCGTAAGAAAATATACGGCCTCTGCTCTCGTAAATCACTTCACCATAAATGTCATTCTCGTGAAATGGTGTTGCGATTGTTGTTTCAATGTGAATCCGCATGCATGTGTGGTGCAGTACTCTCCCTGTTACGGAAACTCAAGCAGCAGTCGCGGGAAGCAATGGACTTCCGGAGGCCGGATCTCGTACGCATTTTGGAACTCATGGGGGGATTTTTATATGGAGCTCAAGTGGGACTTCCAGAGTTGGAGTAAGTTGTCTTTATCTCTCTCTCTTCTTTTTTTTTTTTCCTCGTGCTTATATGGCTAAATTGTTCACACTGATTGCTTGGTGTAGAGGCGTACGCCGCTATTAACCCTTTGCATCCTAGAGATGACTTGGCACGTTCACACATTTTGCACTCTTGCTACCATGGACTGGCTGAGATCGCCCGCAACAACTAGAGAGCTGAGCTTGCCCAATTTCCCTCAATAAAGACTCCCTGTGTAGGTTCACATGTATAGTTCCCTCTTCCATTCGTGTGTAGTACTAAAATACCGCAGCTTTTCCCACTGCAATCCCGCAAGTGAAACTGATTGTCAGCCATGCGGGAAAGCCAGCATTGACCTATACTTAGATCTTTTCTGTACTACAAAGAGTATTGTATTCATACATTTTTTTTCTCTTTCAAAAGTTCTGTTTTCACAGAGCACTAAATAAAAACTGGTAATTTGCCAACTTTTTTTGTTCAAAAATAATTCAGGAAGGTAAAGGGTTAATCACTCTGGGTTGAGGGCTGGGTACATCCTGCACTGGTGTTGACAAAAAGTGCTATTTGAATGGAGTACCTTAGGTGCTCTACGCGTTGGTAAGTCTACGTGTTGCATGTCAGTTGATAGAAATAATGTCATGGTTGCCATACATGACAGCAAGACCTCTCAAGTGGCATAGCTATATCCACTTGTGTTGTAGGTTTTCACTAAAATAACATTTGTGCTTTGAACTCTGCTCGACATGGAGGCAGCCCTCGCAAAATGAGCCTGAATAATTTGTAAGGTTTGCTTGTAAGCTTTGCTTACCGTCAGTCCACTCTTCAAAAGCAAAGCAAAGAGCTTTGCAGCCTTATGTGGCGTTTTCTTGACATGTAGCGTACTATAAATATCTCTTAGCACCATTGGACATGGATTAACTCGTAACGAAGAGTTAGTTACAGTGAAAAGGACCCACATTTCTGGAAATATAGCAATAAATAAGCTCTGTACCTTTTACGTTACTTCCATGTGCTTAGGTTTGGGTACACTTTAAGAGAACCCTGGGGAGTCAGAATTGATCTAAAGTTCCTTTGCTATGATATGCCTCATAATATCATCTTGGTTTTGACATGTGAAATCTGAGACCTGAATTATAACTATTTTTTCTGTTGCTTCCTACATTCTTGTTCGTGTTTCTGCGGTACAGTTACTTGATATGAAGCTTAGCCTTCTCGTCCGAATGTCAGTTCTATGAAACAGGACTGTTAAATTATTACCGTTGTTTAATTGAATGATTGTTTAGTAGCGATTTCACCTATAAGCTGTACATTGCCGTGCACTTCATTCGACTGCACCTGTTGAATGAACCATTTTTAATCATTGCATGGCAATATCTTATGTTGCTTTTTCTTTAAAATTTTTCTCTTGTGCACTTCCACAGCCTTTCACAACTGTGTAGTCCTGATTTGTCTCCTTTGTCCAACTGCTTCATTTTTTCTCCTTTCAGTACCGTTGGTCTCAAGGATACTGCCATCAGACATCTGTAAAATTCACAAGAAAGGATCAAACATTCGGTGCGTTTCCAGTGCTTGAATTCACCACGCTTCCCACTGTCCCTGAAACTACTGTTTGTATAGTTCTGTGATTCTTATCTCAACGTTTCGTGGGCCATGCGTAAGAGTGGGGCTTCTGTCTTGGATAGCGCGGTGTTTCGTGAGGCTGGAACTTTCGCCTGAGCTTTATCACTGCATTCGAGCACTGTGTGCGCGTGCGGCAGCATGGTTGTCAGGTGGTCGGATGTTCTTCCTTGCCAAAATTGGCGAACAACCAATCTTTGCAGGCCCCTTTTTCTGAGGCTGATGGAAAGTGTGTCATTTGAAGGTACTGAAAATCTGATCAGTTGCATCCCATGAAGTCTGTTTAGACATTGCAGTGGACGGTGCTGACAACACTGATTACAGAGGGATGGTGATATCACTACAGAGAAACAAGAACTAGGAATGATCACCATTTTTCTGCCAAGGAAAATAAGTCGTTGAAATAATTGGAATAAAATGCAGGCAGGTGTCAGCAGCACGTAGCATTCTTCTGCAGCAACCTGTATGCTAGTGGCACTTTTATTTCTAGTAAAACATTCTTGGGCACCTCAAGATACCCCTTATCTTGCCACCATACATTTAAGAGTGGTTTCCAGGGTGCCTGCTGGGATGATGCACATTAAAAGGAAACGAACAAGACAGGCCGCTTATCACGATAATATTTGCATTGTTTTCTCGTTACACTCTATTTGAGCTGTCCCTGAAACGATTGTTGTTCAGAATGTCTATCCAAACTTGTCAAGAAGTCAGGTGGACTGCTAGTCTGGGATAGCAGGTGGTTTCTGAGACAACACAGCATTTGCACATTTCTTATTGTGGTACCTTAAACAGCGTGTAGTGTAACTCAGCTACTTGTTTTTATTGCCAGATGTTATACTTACCCTTGTTTATTGAGCTGTGAGTTCATGTTCATTAGTTGATGAGATACTAATGGAAATTCACAACAAAACACTGGAGGTTTCCCATGTTACTGTTTAGTTCCACATTCTCGCTGGTCCCTGGAATTGTTTGTTGCCGTTCTAGAAATGGCTTATCTCGCACTGTCCCGTGTCTAAGATAGCGCAGTGTTTTGAGGTGGCATAGTATTTACGCATTCGTTATCGCTTTCTCCGAACAATGGCGCAACGGCAGTTTGCTTCTTTGTCGAATAGCCGGATGTTTTACCCACGTGAATAGATTGCCCTTAAGGCCATTGCTCTTTCATGTCAATGCCGGGGAACCTGCTGGTGCAATTGACCCCTCCGTGTTGTGCATAGTGTAGTCGTTATGATAAGGTCCGTGAAAAGCAGTTAGCCTTGCCTATATGTACCACAGAAGGTTACTTTCTGGCTTGACGTTTGAAGCACTCGTAAGTGCTTGTACGTGTCAGTCTGTGAAATGCAGGAAGCTGCCTTCTGATATGCAGTTGGTCATTTGTGAAGAGACGAGTGCCTTAATGTTGTGGCCTGAGCCAAGCTTTGATTTTCCTCTTAATTTTTTTTCATAGAATGTAAAACGCTGTCGGGAAGCAGCTGTGTATATGACTTATACAAAATTGACTGACGAATTTCGGTCTCTGTTTTGAAAAAGAAAAGTAGTGAAGATTGTGAACACAGGGAAGTCACATTGTAAGTCTGTGGCTGTAGCTTTACGAGCGTTTAAGAAGTCAGATTTTATAACGATTCTTTGGTTTACCAATGTCTTTTTGCCCATTTTCACTAGTTTTAGTGGCTCTTTTGACTAGCTGTTCAGCATGGTAGTCATCGATTTATGAATGTGGTCATCTGCCATGTACGCTAAGGTGATGTCAAAAGAAACTAATCATTACACGGAAATGTGAACCCACAATTTTGTGTCCAGATTACGTCCACTCCTCAAACGTTTCCTCCTCTTGTGTCTGATGCTTTGTTGTTTGCCCTCTCAGGTTAGACACGACGCTCGTCGACTTCAACGACATGAAGTGGGAGCGGGGAGACATCACTTTTCTTTTTACGGGCAACGACAAGCCGTCCAAGTCACTAACCGTGCTGGACAACAATCTAAAAGTCTACCAGAACGTCCGTTACGAGGTGAATGTTTCGGCTTTGTGTCCTGTATTGATGGCTTTGTCGTTTGTGACAGTAACGGCATGACTCTTGTGCGGGGATGTTCATGCTGCTAGCTGCACACCAGAATTATGATGTAAACCGCAGGAAAAAAAAATAAAGAACGGGGACAAGGAAGGCACAAGTGCACGGATTACCAGTTCGCCCAGCACTCAGTTCTTTCGAACACAAGGAATTGCTGCAGAGTCATAGGTGATAATGATATTGAGAAGACGTGCCTGTGGAAGAGTTCGTTATGAACGCAATCTATTGGTTTGTATATGCTTGTTGTAACAATCTACGGTTAGAGGGCTGATAGATGGGCTAGTTGGTAAGTCATGAAAAGGTGTCGTGCTAAGGCCGAAGACATTGGACAAAGTACCAGACAAAGTCTGTTGTTCTTAGCTTGGCACTGTAGCTCTTTCCATAGCAAATACATTTGAAGCCCTTTATAAGAGACACACCAGGGAGCAGTTCTTGTCCCTTTACATGAGGTCTCTCTTATAAGTAGGGTCATAGGCGTGTGCAGGGTTCCCCTTCAAGGGGGGGGGCGAAGGTTCGTTGCAGCACCCCCCCCTCCATATTAAGTCAGTGAATGGGGTAGACTTTGTGCCTCCCCCTCTCAGGTGACTCAGTGGGGGCGGCCGCCCCCCCCCCCCCCCTCTGCCCCCCCTCGTGCACATGCCTATGAACAGGGTAACAGGTTCTCATTTTCTGATCAACACCTACTTTGACGCAGGCACACTGGCGACTCTTTTATCCAATTGTCTCTTACATCACTGCCTCACGTAAAGGGGTTCAACTGTATAGGGTGGTTACTTGTCTCAGTAGCTCAGCAGCTATTGCATTGCACAGCTAAACACGACAGCTTGTTTTTGATTACTGGCCATGTCAGTCGCGTTTTAGAGGGGGGTGAAATGCAGACATGCCTGTCTATGTAGGTTTAGGTGCATGTTAGAGAACCCCAGGCAGTCGGAATAAGTCTGGAGTCACCCACTAAGGCATGCCTCGTAATCATAGCTTGGCTTCAGTACATTGGAACCCAGAATATTTTTTTTAGATCTACAATGCTTCGAGTGATATTCACCCTTGACAATTAATGAGGGATTTTGTGTGCAAAGGAATGATACACATCTTCTTGCTTTCAGCATTTCTTTAATACGCATAAAGCAGTTTCTGACTAGTAGCTCTTGATTCTGGATTGACTGCACAAAGTAACAATAATTGGAAGTCTGAAGTAGTGGACTTGTTAGAAAATACACTACATTACTCTATGGGTGTTTAAAAAAAACGCCTGTCAATTGGCTACTAACACACACCCTTGCATTAGACCTGTTTGACATGTATTTTTACCATTTTTGTGTTGTTACTACATAGATAAAAGTATGGCCAATGTACGTGGTCACTGTCAGCCGGCAGCTTGTGAATTGTAGAATGGTCTGTGATACACAACGAGCTGCTTGTAATCTGGTTAAGATGACAGAACATGTGATCGGATGGATATATATCATTGCTTGTTTCCCATTTAAGGGCACATTTGCATGGCCAACGAAAATGCCTGCATCTCTTATCGTTTCATACTTCTCTTCGCACAGATTCATCTTGTAAGTAATTTCTCAATGTAATTCTATAAGTAAGGTGACTGGGGCAGCATAGTGATAGCAGCCAATGTAGTGGCAATGGAGACATAGACATTACTTGAAAGACGTGGCACAAGGTTAGAACCGAGAAGAACCAAAGAAAGACAGAAAGAATGCCAACGGTTCTTCTCGGTTCTAATCTTGCGCCACCACGTCTTTCAAGTAACGATGCACCAACTGGCTCAACATAGCGTACTGTTAAGACGTAGACATACCTCCCGTATTTTCTCGCATATAACGTCCTCCAAAAAACGTAAAAATATGCTTAAAAGGCTGTGGTGCAGGTCATGTATGGCGTTGATATGCATGTTTTAACGTGATAGCGTTAAAGAGCTCGTTTCGCAGAAATTCCGGCGTCGGTGTCGGCGGCGGCGTCGTTGGTTGTGAGCGAAAAATCATCATCTTGTCCGTGACCGAAAAATCGAGAAAGATGCAAATAAAATAAATAATAAAAATTTCCGGGTCCGAGTGAGGATCGAACCCAGGCCTTCTGCGTGGCAAGCAGGCGTTCTACCACACAGCCACGCTCCTGCTTGGAATTACATTGAAAATAACTTCCTCTGCTTGGAAATGCAGTGAAAATAACTTTCATGCTTTACAAACACACGCGTCCTGTATACTGGCGTCACAATACAACATGTAGCATCGCAGTAATATTGCATGGTACAAGCATACATTGGCATCGGCCGTCAGAACATGTGAATATCACAAGGACATCGTGGTTGAAAGCCGGCCACCCATTACAAAAGGCACACACGTTACTGCGTATTCCCTTAAGACCACGTAGTGGGTGCATAGCAAGTTCGAAAACATTTCCCGCGCATAATTGCTCGTGGTTTAAAGCATGATACCCATTACATAGTATGCACTAAGTGATTGAAGTACGCACTAGAGACAGGATATTGCTATCGCATTCAACTCTTAAAGGCGAAGCTTAAGGGTCCCCCCAATTTTTTTTTTCCTATTGTAGAGTTAAAGTTAAGTGTGCAGGTTATATGCAGGAACGGGCAATATGAGAGAAAATGTGGTATTCTTAGCGTATTGCACCCCACCCCCCCTCCGCCTACTGGAAAGCTGCACTGTCAACATCAAAATGAAAAATTTAGTGGAACAGTAGCTTAGACAGAGTTTTCTTTCAGGAAAGCAAGCGCGTAAGTAACATTCTTTTTTTTTTTTTAATTCACTTGTACATACACTCAGACCTCATTATAACGAAGTCGCATCTTACATGAAAATAAGTTCATTATATTTGAAAATTCGTTATAAAGGTATATTCCTAACACTATATCTATTGCAAGACTATTCTTCATTTACTTTGTTATAACCGATATTTCGTTATATCCGGGTTCGTTATATCGAGGTATGAGTGTATCTCCCACTATGCTATGGGGCAACATTCTGTGGCTGTGCAGCCGTAGTTATGGGGCGAAGTTGCTGCCTGCGTCTCGGTACACACAAGTAGTCCAGACAATCACTGCTCGTTTTGGTTTTGATGGCGCAAGCACTGGGCTTCCTCTAAGTGCTCACATTATGACCTCAACTAAAATTTTCAGGCAAGCCGTAGACAAGGTGATCTTTAGATCAGATTTATGAATATATCAACCTCATTTTTATCTCACAATCTTGTTGGCGAGATTTATCATGACTACTGCGTTCCCCACTCCTAACGTTGCCATGTACTTTTGGACTCATTGAACTTCTTGCGATTGTATTTCTCACTGATAGAACACTGTCAAGTACTGTCATCGCAGAACTTCGGGAAATTTCATTTTGTTAATTGCATGATGTACGTCTCCGGCACAAATTCTCAGTAGACCCTGGGTGGAAACACTTTCGTGGTAAAAAGTCACGTAGCAATATTATTCAGCGTGAACATTTGTGTGCATTATTGTATCTTTTTTTTTTTGCAAAAAGCAACGGTCTAAATTTGGCTTATATCCAGCGGTGCCGTCATGCACACACACTCCAGTTTAGTGCTCACTTTTTCAGTTGCTTAAACTGCAATGGCAAGCGTGCTGAACCTAACGAGTGGCACACTGGATGTGACTGTACAATTTGTTCACATCTCGTCTTCCTTGGCAGTTGAGTGCCATCAAATACGAACGTGAGAACATCTCATCGAACCGTTTCAAGTTGTAATTGCTTGACTGTGCATGATTGGCACGACAAATATGACAAGGAATAGAGGATACCCTAGCAAAAATTCCCAATAGAAAAACCAATAGCCTATTGGGTTATTGACACCAATAGGTCTATTGGTTATATTGGTCTATAGGTCTATTGGGAGCGTATTGGTGTATTAGTTCTGTTTATCCAATTGGAACTATTGGCCTATTGGTTCTCAATTTGCCTGATGGTATTGTATTGGTTTTGTATTAGCCTTGTATTTGGCTACTTGTCAGCCATTACCGTATTAGAATTAGTGTGGCGTAAGTGTTTCATGGGTGTCCAGTCGTCATGCAGAAGGCACACAATATTGCAGCGCTCCTGCAGTGGTAATCACTGTGGATGAATGAGGCATATGTTCAAATATATTCTCATAATCAAGACTACAAATCCTTCTTCCGGCCCTTCATGATGTTGGCGATCTTGCAGGCAACTATGTCTTGCGTCAATTTGTTCTGCTTCCACATTGGCACTCAAAGAAATGCCTGAAAAATACTGAAAATAAACAAGGCCACGAAATCAGAAAACTGCTACACTTCTTTAATTAAAGTTCAACTTTGATAGCAAGGTGTAGAAAGTTGTGGGCACAGTGAGAAATTATCTACACGTTTCATTCACTGCACATGTTCACAATGCTGCAAAAGCTGAACTATAGCAAAAGATTGAGTGACATATTACACACCCAATTGTGGCTTATTGCGTGAAAGCGTGAAAGAAAACAGTCTAGCGGCAAATTTTTGCGGCAACAAAGGAAGGAAAAGAAGAGAGGGGCAAAAAAAAAAGTAGCGCCTCGTTCCTTTTACACGTTTGCGCCCTGCGTTCTATGAGCTATAACCCAAGAATGAACTGCAAACTCGCTCAAGCTTACATCTTGTGTGGTTAACATTAAATTACAGCAATCTCTCTCAATTATCACTTACAATCTGTGAAGTGATCTTTTTCAGACAATCTGTGGCGTGACCTTCTTCGGAATGGTGGTGCGGCTATCATACCTTAGCATGAAGTAAATTACGCTAGGGTAGATTTACCATGAGACAATAAATATATTTATATATAACACACTGTAGTCAAAGCAACCCAGATTCCATATCGTTGCAGGCCCAACACAAGAGTCTGGTTGCAATGGGTTGGGTAAGACACGTGCTGCACGTTACATGCTTATGCAGTTCATCCAACAGCATTAATAAATCGCAACATTGTAATATGCTATGCACATTTTGAAATTTTCGTGTGGACTTCACGCGGTTCTTGTGACATTATGTCGAACAAGTTTGATGAGCCGATTGTTGCTGACTACAACACAGAAACCGCCTCGACTAGAGTGTTTTATTATGAGGCGATAAAAGCGTTTTTGGCTCAACACGCACGTTGTACGTTACATACAGTACACAAAGGGTTTCCGAGACTTCAACTACACTCGCGAGCAGGGCGCCAGTCCTTCACCTCTATTCTATGCTTATGTTTTTTTTTTGCATAATGACAAACCCAAAAACAAAATGCAACGCTATATGTACTCAATATTTCAACCTCTATTTGAGCGTCTGGACTTGCAATCGAGACATCGTTGCTATCGCTGTCATCAGACACCGGATGTGAAGGACGATAAACTTGTTTTGCCGGCCTTTCGGCTTCGTCCCACGTTTTTAATAATAAAAAAAGAAAGTTGATAACAAACAAATACTAAATGCGAGTAAATACCAAGCACTCAACTCACCAAACAATCGGAGCACAGGACTTGAAGTAACCTTGTTGTTCGTCTTGCCATTACTCTTGGTGCCACTTTTTAGAGTAGAAATCCAATACATTGATGGCTGAGAAGCTCTTATCTTGGCGCACGCTGAACGCAGTCTTCACGTTATCATCGCGGAAGCGCACTAGAACTTCGATATTACACAAAACGCGCGCTGAGGCGAAAAATCGGCAGGGTTCTGCATGACACGTGCTAACACAGACCGTTTCGGCTTAACTTGGCAGCAGGCTCGGCTTGTCTTCGTATACCGGCCGAGCGCGGATGGCGCGCTAGACGCACAGCACAGTTGGTCGCGTTTGCAGATTCACAATTTTTTTCTCCTCTATTTCTATAGCACGACTTATATTGCTTAGCATACATTATTAGAGAATTTATATGTTATCCGAAGCTTCTTTTAAGGTTAGGACATGGCTTAGCTTGCTGAACCAAGGAACATGTAAAAAAAAAAGTTCTAACATGCAGCGTCGCGTCGCCATGCCGCACATTGTTGCACTATTTTGTTGTTAACGGCTGGGTCTATGCCGGTTGCGGTCGTTGTTGTCTCATGGCAGGTGCATGGCAGTTCATCTATTTTTATCATTCTATGCTGTGTGTTGTCGGTTCCTTCGCAAGCATCGCGCGTCTGCAAGTTTTTCTTTAGCGTGTTTTACCAGGGCCTATTTACCGCACGGCAGGTACGGAAACACCTACCGTGGTATTCGACACGCAGCTTTTTTTATAACTTTTTAGCCGCACGCACGAGTTGCTGCGTACAGTAACATCATGACATGATCAAAGTGACACGACTAAAAAAGCTACGTGCCGACCACGACGGTAGAGTACTTCTCGTACGTTGAACCGGCACTGTTAAAACACCCTTTTGTTACTCCATATGCGTCTCGTCGCCCTCGCGCTGTTATAATCTTCGTTTCAAACACGGTTTCAAAGCTGCATACATCGATGGATGACAGTGATCCAGAAGCCGAGTGCTCCGCCTCAGCCTATATGTTAATGAAGCGGAAACACTGCAAGCGGCTGCCGCTTTTCTACACTTATGCCATTTTGCCGGCCACACTTACAAGGCGATGTTTCTATTATTCTGGTGTCTCAAAGTGCACTGCTTTTCGCGATTAAGCTCAATCGGGATAAAACTTCTCAACAGTGAATTGCTCCCGTTTGCAGCTTGCTTAACAGAGCCAATCACGATGAAGGAACCGACGTGGTCAATCAGTCATAAAAGAATATAGCTACGAGCAGCTGTATAATTCTTGCTCTCCGCTTTTCCTACAATATGGCAAATAGCTGAGAATTTAACGGTTATTTTTGCTCAAGTATAAGATAACTCTTGATCATCAGATAATGTCTCATCACAAACGGACATGCATATATAAAATGATAGCCGTAGGTCATCAGATGGATACCCACTCTATACTCATCCTCCTAGAGACAAATCACTGTCAGATATTGGAACAATAAAGGATGGATAGCTGCCAATTATTTGGCCGACAGCTATTCATTGTTTCAACAACAGAGATACGCTCCCCATCAGTCCAATGCGAAACTAAAATAGGTGCAAGCTATTGGGCCAATACGCAGCTTATTTGACCAATAAGATACCAATTGGCGGTAGCTCTTTGACCAATACAACTCCTATTGGTCTTATGCATCCTCTATTGGCCCAATGAGAAACCAATCGGCAACACCTATTTGACCAATACAACTTCTATTTGCCCAATAAAGACCATTATGTCCGCCTAATGGTCCCTATTGGTGACACCTATTTGACCAATACAGCTTCTATTTGCCCAATAAAAGACCAATATGTGTGGCTATTGGTCCCTATTGGTGCCAATAGAATACCTATACACCCAATACAGCTCCAATAGGCTTCCTATAGAACCAATAGCGATTTCCAATTGGACCAATACAAACTTCTATTGGTATTTTTACTAGGGTATACAACTGCACAGATGTAGACAGGTTGTAGAGAGGTACTGATGTACATGTGTATGGTCCAATCACTAAAGTGACATCACTTGATGTCACTAAAGCACAAAGTCACTAAAGCTTGTGCTTTAGTGACGTCATGTGTGTGACACTATAGGTGTCGCAACATGCAAAGAATGGAACATAGAGGCTTTGAGAAAAGAACTGACGTAGATTTGATCGGAGGTGGTTTAGGTGACGTTGAACTTCCTCGTGCAGGATACGGAAACGGAGATTGAGGACGAGGTAGACATACTGATGAGCAGCGACATTGTGGCCGGCCAGATCTCAACCAAGACGGTGACCTTCCAGAGGGCACAGTCTGGCTGGCTGATGCGGGAAGACAAAACGGTGAGTGCCGCATCATCCGCTATCTTGCCTCTCTTGCACCAACATCCAAAATACGCCTATGTTGTCTGCTATAGGAATGAGCCAGTCAAAAGGACGAAGGAGAGAAGTGGCATGCACAGCAACTGTGATTGTACTTCTCTCCTTTTTTTCCTCACCAGTCATTGTGTGTGCAACTTCTCTCCCTCGTCCTTCGTCCTTTTGTTGGGTTGATTCTTTTAGTGTTGGGTACCAGCCAACCCAGACTTCAACCTTATTGTATGCTATCCTTGAAGCAGAGTGTACTGTCATTGCATTCTGCCAGTACTTACTTATGGGGCAGAAACTTTGAAGATTACGAAGGACAGACAGGAAAGCTTTGTTTAGTTTGGTCTTCACATTCAAAGTGGAAGCAGCACAAAAAATGTTGCTGAATAGCCCGAAAAACACATAATCATGTGTCCATGCATGGAAAGTGACTTTTTCAAATTGGCTCGATCAAGACAGGATAAATTGGACTTGCTGCGCAGCGAGCGGCTGCACAGCAAGTTTTGAGTTGTCTGTTAAGAATGTGCAGTGCACTTACGACAGTGCAAATAGCACTATGCCACATGCACTGTGAGCATATAGCTGATGGTGCTTATCAAGATGGGGTTGTTGGTGAGAAGCTGATGGCCACCTTAATGCTTTTCTGATGCTTATCTGTAAAGCTATCGCTGCATTCTTGTTGAAGTAGGAATCAGTGACTGCTGGTCTCTGCACTTGAAGGCCTTTTGTGGCACATTGTCATGTTGGACCGCAAAAAGGGTCGAGGAGTGTGGTGCGCCTTTATGTGTCAGAGTTTTTGGGGTACATACGAACCAGTAGGCATGGGATGAGCCACTACAGATTAAGCGGTCAATGGCTACATTAGGCTCTGTGGAGACTCGTTTGTCAATTCATCACTGCTCTTTTTAACTCTTTAGTATGGTTAAAGCTGGTATGTATTGGTGAAGTTTTACTGTACTAAGGTGAACTGTTTGCCATAATTGCATGGTTGTCTCATTGGTGAGGGGGAAGACCAGGAGATGTGCGTTTTAGATTTTTACACAAGCCGAAAGATGAACTGCCATGCCTGAATGTATCTGAATTGTAGGCTGAAGTTGGTAGTTACCGTAATATACTTCCTTCGGGCTTTCTACTGCTTCGGAAGCAGTGACTTATTAGTAGAGCTGTGTTCTGTTGATGTGTTGTGAAAGACACTGTGGTACACGTTTTTTTCTTTTGCAGGAAATGGTTGGCAAAGTTTCTAGCCGACTTTTACAGCATCAGTGGCCTAACATTCGAGTCTCGAAAAAGGTTGGTGCGCATATCTTTTTGACCTAACATATGAAAAATTAAAGCTTTGGCAACAGAGTACCGTACATCACTGTTGAGGTGGAAACAATTGAAAAGAATGCTGTAGCAAAGGCAGGTACTTCTTGGCAACGTCCTGTTAATGGTTGTCGCCATACTAAGTGGCACTCACTAATGAGGTATGTAATTTTTTAAATAAAACTAATTAATCTTGACTTGATTTTGTTCTAACACATGTTACAACTGCGCAGTCGAAGCAAGTAAGTTACAAAGCTACAGGCAGTTGTTAACGTGTGATTTAATTTGTGTCTAGCTTAATTGTTACGTTCACGTTCCCATGTATACTGACCTTCGTTTGTACCTTCATTCACAGGAGAGAACACCTCACCGAGGAAGATCTTCATAAAAACAGGGCAATAATTGAGAGCTTCACGAGAGGCAACACGATGGTCCTAGAAAACTCAGAGGTATGTTCACTGAATCTAGCACAGTCGCTACATATAATTATGTTTTACAGTTCTATACTGGTCAGGAATGACTGACATAGCTGTCTACTCATTTATTGCTGTGACTTATGTCACATGTGTTCCTTTAAACCACTTTATTCAATACACAGTGGGCCAGCGTAATGCTTTCTGTGTTTCCTCAAACTCTTATTTACAAACGTGGTTTCAATGTAACCGTTTTGCACAGGTATGGCTTGTGTCGCAACGTTCAATTACACCTGTACTTTTGGCATTTCGAATGCTTAGAGTTGCCCTTGTCAGTTTCACTTGCTGGTATTAGGTGGCAGTGCCACATTGCGGTGATGGAACAATTTGGAAGAAAATGTTGGTTGGACGTGGCTGCTTTGTTTTGCGGTTCGATGACCAGGAACTTGCAGGATATGTGAGGCATACCTAGCCTCTCTTTACATCACTTATGCATCACTTCTGCAGGTAATCACTCAAAGGAAATTGCTAATCCACTTAGTGGAATTTTGCAACTCCCCCCCTCCTTTCTCCCAAACACTAGCAGATTAGAGAAGGAGTACAGTGGTGGCTGTTGGGGTTTTTCACTGCCATGTCGTGTGGAACTGTTTGCATTGTTTGTGCCATCTGTGCTCGTAAAGGTTCTGTATTTACACGATTGCAAGTGGTGCCACCATATAGCATGTCGGAGCAGAATGAAAAATCAAACCTGGCTGGAAGTCACATCAAATGCATCAAGTGAAGAACCAAAGAGAAAGAAAAGCGCATTACATTATCGGATCTTTTATCATTTGCGAATACTGCGTGAGAGCGTTATGCTGCAGCTCCGAGTATCGGTGTTGTCGAGATCAGAACAGCTGCCCTTTCATAAACTACTGACACATCCGTGAGGGCTGTCGCAGTACATGTTTTAAGAACTAGAAAAGTCAGCCCAAAGATGAAGGTGGTACACCTGAATTTTATGGTTATAGCTGCACGGCAAGCGTAAAAGTGTACCCACACTGTAGCAGATGTAATATCTCATTTGTCTGATGTTTATTGGCAATGCGTTCCTTTGGTATTGATTGTAGACAAGCCTTCCCCTCCGATTCACCTCAGGTTTTCAATATTTAAAACGTCAACTTACAATTGTGTGAATATGCTGGTTATACGGTGCATATGAGTAAGAAAATATTGAAACAAAGGTATTACAAATAGCAATACTGAACAAATTAAGAATGTTCCTCCCAGAGTACTTCGAGGGACAATGCAAACGTAAGAAATGATAAAGATTTCAATGCATCTCATAAACTATACCGAAGTTAATTTTCTATGTGAATAACCAAAAAACTACCGTCCATTGTCTTCCACAGCCGCAACGGAGAAAGTCATTACCTCCGCCTCCGCGAAGAGACGTCACATTTGAACAGTACATCTCGGCTACGCCGGGAAACCCACCCATTCTGGGTCGACAGCCAGTCTGCAAGACAACTACCAAAGTTTTTAAGGCTACTTTGGCCATGGTGAGTGCATAATAAGATGGACATTAGTACATTTAGCCAACGCCTCCTCTATTTTTTTTTCCATTGCCAGTGCAAATGCTCACTCCACAACAGGTGTCATTAGTCTGCCTTAGTTCAGGAAGTTGCTGTGACGTGACACTACCTAAAGGGCACGGCTGCGTGCAGCACACGTGCGTCTGCTGTTCTCATGTAGATGCAGTTGACGCGCCATCCATCCGTAATATCAAGTGTCTTGTCAGATTCGTTCCTTCTTTTGTGGCTTGAAGCAATACCACCGCCGTGCGCCACGCTTGGGTGGGAACATTTTAAAACCAATGCATGCAGCACCATCGCAGTGACGCGTCCCTGTTGATAGTGCGCATAGCGCCACAAATGGAGATGCGCCATCTGAAAACACCGCAGCTCTTGAACCAGCATGAGAACCGATGTAGTGATCATGAGGTATGCAAGACGCCACCCCAATGGATAAAAACAGAACTGAACAAAATATTATCTACCCTAAGTTACTTTGTGAGACACCACCTAAAGTGTACTCTTCGCCATGAACACGATGCAGGTGGGAATGCTAGCTGACTTGGGAGAGCAGGAAAGGACGACAGGAGAGGGTTGATAGTGCACATTGAATCGGTGAACGATTGAATCGGGCACACCTGACTGGCATTGAAAAAAATAGAGGAGCTGCTGGTTTAGTGCTGCACACAGACTATGGGTTTCAAAAGCGTTAAATCATTGCTTCTTAAGCACTCTAAGCTAATTCAAGATGCTTATAATAGTCTACACGCACTCTCCAGGCAATTATACCATCTGGAGCATGCTGTGTCAAATACATATATGTAGTGTGTCAATTTCTTTTTTTTGTGTAACGACTGCTATGAGCAATAGCTCGTGATAACCATGTCATGCTGCTGCAAATCTGGCTGCTAAAGGTAATGTTTGTTCCTGATGTAAGTGTTAGAGTCAAAATTTTGTCGATATGCAAACTGCAGGCACTGGAAATGAAAGTACATGCATTGCTTAGAAGTTAGCTCTAAATTTTTGTGTTTCAATCAGTGAGTGCTCATCAGATGCATTATTCGAAGGTTCGCAGGTTCAGGTCCCTGCCAGCGGCATGTTATCTTTTTCATCCACTTTTCTTTATTCACATTTATATCATTACTACAAATAAGATCCCGCATACTTTCCTTGGCATCATTGTCAGTTAGTTCTCATTAATATTGTGTCTAACAAAGAAAAACAAGCCCTTAATATTTCCACTTCTTTTCCTTAAAACACGTACAGTAATTTGAAAACAAAAGCAATGGGTATAAATACACAAACAATTGAGAACAACAGAAAATGTTACTGTAACGTATGTGGGAATGGAGTGAAACGTTACATTAGGTGATACGCAACAAACAGGCAAGAAAAAATCCACTTTGAACCTGCAGCAGCTCAGTGCACAATAAAATTTGACACATTAAAATACATACAATATAATTACAGAATGACCGCAACAAAACTTGGCTATTACATTTAGTGCCAAATTGCACATAATAAAGGCAATAAAAAAAACAATATGATGAGTATTATGGTATCAAGGATTATTTTAACAAATGTGTTGTTAGTAGATGCCTGAATATTTCTTGATGGATTCATACCTGAAGCCTGTTGGATTCATACCAACTATCCCAGCCAACCACACTTTTGCTATTTGTCTTTCTTCATTTCAGAGTCAAAACTTTCCCCTCACTGTAAATTCGTGAGTACCAATTTAAGTTTCTTTATTTCTAGCTACGTTGTTGTGGTATCAGGTATAGTGCGTAATGCTATGGGTTCTTCCTTACCACCCTGTCCTTTTGTTCTTATTGCTATGCTTTGTGGAAGTGGCTTCTTACAAGACATCTTGTGCCTCAGTGCACTGACTTGTTTTTTCCTTTTTCCCTTTTATATTTTTCTTTCTCAAATGCTTCGGACAGCCTCCTAAACGTGCTTGAAGTGATAGCGCCATTCAAACACTTCAACAAGCTTCGGGAATTTGTACAGATGAAGTTGCCTCCGGGCTTTCCTGTTAAAATAGGTACGTTTCCTTGCACGTGTGTGTTTATTTTCCTCAGATGAATACATTTACCTCATTGTAAAGCTCACATGAATATATGCACACCCTGTTTTCATTGGTTCAGAGTAAGAAAGTAATGTGTTCCCAAATTTGATGTATGTTTCATTTGATGGAAAGAGGTAGCCTACCTTCCAGTTTTGATTGAAAAAGAGAAAATGCGGCCTGGAGGGTTCATCTTCTCATAACGCAAATGTATTCATTCAGTTTAAATCTCCATTGTCAAACTGCTCCTTTATTGTTGTCTAGGCTACAGTATACTCTCTTTGCTGCTGTTTTACTTTTTAACGAAAAATCCACGTTTCTTCAATGACCTTGTAACCATCACGAAGACAGTGGTGACACACGCCTTGACTAACCACTTGGCAAACTCATCCCTCAGTGCTGCCAAACATCTAGAATGGGAAAAAAAGAGAGTGTAGTGACCCTCTTGCCATTATTTCTATATGTAAACAGCTTTTCTTGGAATGAACCTTCATAATGAAACTGGCCATGCTGTTCTGTGGGAAAGTTGTCTATCTCGTGAAGTCTATCGTACATGTGCAATTTCATGTTTATAAGTTCACATTACTTTCCAATAAACTTTCAGTTGTAAAGAGCAGCGATGTGCGTCTTCTTTCTCTATTTTGTCTACTGTCATGGTTGGATTTTTCAAAATTTGTGAATTAGATTTCAGTTTTGTATCTAGTCGTGAGATACAGCTCGTATTCAAGCCCATTGAATTGTAGAAGAAAATGTCCTCTTTGGAATGGGGGAAATGGCAGGTTATGTTCACATGTAAGATTATGCAACTGTTTACACGCGAGAATTTTGTTAATTGGTGAATTGAGTAGTAAGTGCACTCTTTATTGAATGAAATATACCATTCAAACATGCAACCTTTGAGTACGCCCTGTGGCATGACAAATAAGCACTTTAGGTGGCAAGAAAAAAATTTAGTCCTGATATTTGTGCGCTTGTAAAAGTGTCATGTAGAACGTTTGATCTCAGAATCACGTGATAAAAAATTGTTTTTCATTTGTTGCTGAATTCATGTTAGATACACAATGTGAAGCCTTTTTTGTACATACCAGTTTTTGTTCACCTGTGTCTTTCCCAAATGCGCTTGTGCAGACATACCCATCCTACCTACGGTGACCGCCCGGATCACGTTCCAGGACTTTGAGTTCCGGGACAACATAGACGACGCGCTCTTCGAGATCCCCTCAAACTACTCGGAGGACCGCAATCGGTTCCCGGACTTATGATGCCTGGACGACTTGCTCCTGGTGACTCTCGAAGAACGGCACCGCGTCGTCATGACGCGGCGGCCTCGCCTGACCCCTTCCTCCCGCATCGTCCGCCATCGCCACCGTCCCATGTGTGTTGAAGTGGTCGCCCTGGACATTCCCTGTCACGCTCGGTCACGGCAGCACTTTCTCCTCTACGTTGTCCGTCGTTTTTGACGTGTAAAAACCCTCCCCCCTTCCCAATTGCAACCGACATTCCCGTTGCACCCGCAGAATTGCTTTCTCTTGTGCCACTGCTGGCGTGCAGTGCTCCCAAAACCGCACCAACCCGACACTTCTCACCCCGGACATTCCCATCAGTTTTGAATCACAGCCGCTCTTGTCACCTCAGCATTGCCCATTGTCTCCCACATGCTGTGACCCAGGCGGTCAGAGAGTGAGGTGAGCTCACGTTTCATACATTTCCTTTGCACAACTACTCCCTCCCCCCAGATTATTCCTACTTTTCAAAGACTGAGCTCGCCCGTCTATACCCATCTTTTCCAACTCTCCCGCACCTCTTCAGATGTACATACCTAAATACACCGGTTAGTTCCCGTCATTATCCGTCAAACACACGCCGTGCGGATTGCCGGAGAGTGCTGCCCCCGTCAACCCTTGTTCCTGCCTCGATGGGCTTTCCGGACACAAACGAAACGGCATTGTGTGATGTGTGAATTGTTGGCTTGCAATGCCATGGACGACACTTTGTGGAGCCTTGCGGGGCATGGCTCCCCCGAGTTTATCTTCATGCTTTTCTTTTTCTTTGTCTCCTAATGCTTCGTGTATGGGATCATTTTCTGTGGCTTGCAGATTGCTGCTCATGTGTCTCACCCTGACAAGAATACAGTTTTGCCAATAGCGCTCGCAGGTGATGCACAAGTTCTGCAAGCTTTGATCATGAACTGCGTTGCCGTACCAGAGAGCATTGCTTTTTTTTTATTGCATTTATTGCTGCTCAACCGTCAAAGCTAATATAAAGTGTCGGATATTCCGACTTGACTCAGTTTTATAAAGTGACCATGAAAGGACTCAGCTTTTGACTAGCCCCGCATTTCTAAGCCGACAGTGGACCAACCCTACTGAAAAAGAAAAAAAAGATTCTGTGCGCACTCTCACAGTTCCGTTCTCTTCCAATAGTGCTCACACGGAAAGTGTGTAGTGTTTGCATGCTTTCCATATGTTGAAGTGCGAGTGATACGGAAAATGCGGAATTACGAGAATCCAGTACGATAACTTTTTAGTAGGGAATGCAGGCAATATTGCTCAGCTTGTTGGGTTTCAGGGCTAGCCGCTTGTTTTTTAAAAAACTCACTGTTAGATTTCATTTCTGAACTTCTATTTCTTGCCAGCTTTGTAAGCTCCCATATTAAACCAAAATGTAACCACAGTGCCAACCCGTCAACTTCATACCTGAAAAAAGCCGAGGTGACAAAGTAATACCTCTGTAGTTTACTCTTAAAGGCGGTGGGACATAGTGCACCATAGCCATTGTACAATGCTTAAAAACGCTGGAACTATTACCAAAGCCACGGTGTTGTTGTTTGAAAGCATGCCCTTACTGTACATAAACAGGAGAACTGCAAAGGCACGTTTGATTATAGCCAAGTGGCAGTTCATGAGTGTCCTGCGTGAAACTTCATGTCTACGTCTGACAGCTTTTTTTTTGGCGAAAGCAGCGAACAAATCCTAATTGCTGTCTCGATCGCAGCCTCACTTTGTTCTCATCTGTTGCCGCGGCACTTCGTGCACCATCATACGTTACCGATTTCGCCATGTTGCTGATTGGAACGGTGGGAAACGAGTTATTGTAAACAGAGTGTTGCAAGGATGATGCGGCATACTTGCGTGCTTACGAATATCCGTACAACTTAACGGTTAGCTTTCAAAGCGTTTTTGTCTTGTCGATGACAGCGCAAACGGCCTATTCGTTATTACTGCGTGCTGGTGGAAAGTGTGGCTGATGGTGTGGTGTGCCTGTTACATTCTTACATGTTACGTGTTATGGCTAAATGCGGATGACAGATGTGGAGCTCTTAATTGTATGTTGCATGATGTTCCTCACTGAAGCAAAGGGAGTGTACTCTACTGCGTTCGATGTACCGTGCCTCTGAGTCTGGAGGATTTGTTTTACGTCCTCCATTGTGCACATTGGGCTGCTAACTGTAATTCCTCTTTTTCAGCAAGTACATGCCAGACACGGTGCTAATGGTACCTTAAGGAAGGGGGGGACATCCTTTGCGCTACATCTTCGAAGTGAGCCTTGTTACCGTAATCAATTCTAGTAAACTCTATGATCTTCAGCCACAGTAATGTGTGTTTGTGTGAGTGTGTGTGTGTGTGTGTGTGGATATACAAGACTGCAGTATTGCTGCATTTTGCACCTCGCGTATAGCCTAATCTCTCAACTTCTCTATCCTTGGCACAGCTTGTATCACTTGTTTGTACACTTGTACTTACGCTTTCGCTGCTGGCGAGTGAACGGGTGGTTGTTCCTTTGTGACTACTCTGCACTTTGTACTCTGACTTCAGTAGCCAACCTGAGGCTATTTTTTGCCCGCTCTTGAATGTTTTTTTTTTTGTAGAGGAAGCCGAAGAAAAGACTACGTTCAGGCCTACTCTTGACACATCTTTTGCGTATTTGCTAACATTTCACTTGAGCGATTTAGAATCTGTTGCGGCATTCTGTGAGGTGAGCCTACGTTACAACCTCCAGCCGAAAGCATTCGCTTGCATTGTAGGCCTGCAGTTTCGAAACGTTTGTGTAGCCTCTGGGCCCATATTTAAGATTCCATTTCATTTTCTATTCTTATCGGGATCGTACCTAGTGGCATATTTTCAGTTATGATAGGCGGCATGGTGGTTCTCTAATAATGTTAGAACCAACGACGGAGGACAAAAGAATTAAATATGAACCAAGGGTTAAGGAATTTTGGCCCATGGATTCATGTTTGTACATCTCTGCTGCATTTTCTGTACAGTCTTCCCCATTTGTCTTTTCTCTTCATATTTATTTCTTGATGTTCTGGCAGTGTTTAAAGGGCACCACTCAAAATATGGTCAGTTGACAGATATATCATTGTCGAAGTTGTGTTCTTATATGGATCACTTTGCTGATAATCACTGTTAAGCAATTGGGGTGCGCTTGTTTACAAATTACTGCATGTGGCATAATTGGTTTGTACGTTACGGGGCTAGAGTTACATGTGTTTTCTACCTCTGTGAGAATATTTTAGGGTATTGCAGAATGTTTCTAGTTCTGGTTGAAGGCCGTTCTATATTTCATTACATACTCTATATTGTATTCCAAAAAAGTTGTGTTAATGCATGTGTTAGAGCATCAGCCACACTTAATCTATTTGCTGCCTCTAATAGATTATATTTGTTGTGCAACCTGTTTAGAATGTTTTGAGGGTTGGCCTGAGAGGTGTCTCTAGTTCTTTAACAGTCTAGTAAGTCTATGGCAAGCTTAGTATAATTTTTTTGCGGTCTAGGCCACAAACATTGGAATTGCGTATTCTTGCACACATGTGCGCGCTCATGCTGCTGCTTTAAAACGAGTTTTTTTCTGGCATTCCTTTTGGTCTCTGACTTCAAAAAAAAGCTTGTTTCTCTCATGAGACGTGTTAACTTTCAGGTTTCTTAACGCTAATGTTTCTTTTGCAACATTGGAAAAATAACCAGTGTAGCTCTACGAGGGCTGTTTCTTTTTTCATTTTGTGGTCGTTTAGCTCGGTGACTTTCGACAAGGTGCCGCTCACCAGGTCCCATTGCAAACTTTGGTTTATGCATAAAAAGTTGTAAGGTGCTTAGAGAGCACCTTACTGAAGTATACACAAATATATGTTTCAAATTGGTGCATTATTGGAGAAGTCCAAAAAATTAGACTGTCCTTTTACCATGCTACTGAGAAGCATGCGTCCCACGTCAACAGACGCTGTCCTCCTTTGCCACAGCTAGTTTCTGCAAGTAGCGTTCCTATTCCACGTTCTCCCATGTTCCAGAGCAAAGAAGCTTGTCAAATTCATGTAATAAGCCCCTGCTTCATTATCTTTTCTGTTATCTATTTGGTATTTCAGTGCAGTTCCAGTGTTGGAATTGTGTGATCCACATGCATGCTTAACTGCGGTCCTATGCCATGATCATTGAGTTTGCAAACACTGGATGTTTCGTAGAAAAGTTGTGCACATGATCAAGACTCTCGGTCAAAATGCAGCAAGGGGACAAACAAGGTTGTACATTTGAAATTTTGATGGCATTCATGCCACGTTTTATACTTTGGAGACATAATTGCTGCCACGTGATCTTTGTGCCACGCTTGTTTGTTTGCAGTGCCCAAACCTAGTGAAGAGAGGATCGTGTCTGTAAAGCATCTTGTCCGTAAAGGATTACGGACATGACCATAGAGGATTACAGTAATGCCCGTGATGGGTTACAGACATGACTGTAAAAGATTACAGTCATATTTGTTGAGGATTACGGATGTGATTAAATGATCACAGTCATGACCGCGAAGAATTACACCCATATCCATAAAGGCTTGTAGAGATTACACTATTATGGCGAATTCCCTTGGCAGAACAGGAGCCCTCAAAAGCACGCTGCAAGTGCTCTCTTCAGAGCTGGCATGTTTCAGTTGTCGAACAGGAGTCTGAGCACTGACATCCGGTGGTAGTGCAAGAGTGCTTTTGTGGCGCCGAGAGCAGCCAGGAGCAGTTTGTAGCGCTCTCGCCTGAAAAGTGGAGTACGCGCAGTACGACAAGAGTCACGACGTCTTTTAAACGAATGAAGGAAGGGAATTTTCAAGGGCTGGTTTCTTCGTCTGACAGAACATTAATGAGAACCAGCACATAATTGTAATAATTGTGTTATAGATGTGAAGAAAGTGGATGAAAAGATAACTTGCCACTGGCAGGAACCGAACCTGCGACCTTCCAAAGGTCGCAGGTTCGGTCCCTGCCAGTGGCAAGTTCTCTTTCCGTCGACTTTACTTGCTTCACATCTATATCGCAGTTATTACAATACAGTTAGAACGGTACAATTAAGGAAGAGGAGGAAAAGAAAAACTGAAGGACAGAGAGGTTAGCCAGTTCTCAGACCGGCTGGCTACCCTGTACAGTACAATTAATGTTTCTTATAGCTTCATTGCCTTCAATATCTGCTGGTTTTCATTAACCCTTTGAGGGTGAAAGACGTATATGTACTTCATTGCCCGTACGTTTAAAATGCATGCCTTTTTCGATCGTTTCTCTTGCTTGGCATGTGCTACCGCACTGCAGGAATTCGTGGAATTTTTTTCCTTGTGCCGAAGTCTCTTTTTTTTTATTATTCTTTACTACAGCGGTGTGCCGGCTAGTTGCTGTTTCATTCTTCGGCCAGTTCCCGCTTGTTGGGCCCGCAAAACTGATGGCTTCCCGGTTTAGAATATTTCAAAAGGTGACAGATTTGTTACTCTCTCATTTTGCTCCCTGATATGCGATTATGCCTGTTTCCATGCAGGCTCTGACCGACACAAACGAGGCCGCTGTGGTTGCGTTTCCTTTTTATTTTTGTACATCTGTGAACCACACAGACGTTTATGTCAATGCATAATTTTTAACAGTCGTATAGGTTTTTTTCTAGAATTTATCTTGTTGTTACTCGGGGAATAAACCATGTGTATGTAACAACACCAATGATTTTGTTGTAACTTTATGGTCACCAAAGAAAATTTTGGACAATTTTTTTCTTAAATAGATTCGTCTGAAGAAATTGATTCATCAATAAAAAAAATCAACATTTCTTGGGATGTATTTTGCAAAAGAAATTGACCCTCAAAGGGTTAATGTGACTTGTAGACATCACATTATCCATATTTGCTTTAATTTCGCTTCGTCCGGTGAGCGCGGTGGCAATGATTGCAACCATGTGTAGTTTTACACCACAGATGTTGGTTGTATTGGCGTCGTTTGTACGTGTAGTGACGATGACGGCTACGAAGGGTACGCAGCTACGTTTGATGGATGTGTCGTTGCACAGACGTACTATGTAACTGCTAATCAGGATTATGGCGAACATACGACTGACAGATTTTACGCGTATTTTGCCGCTGCCCCACAGAAAATGCCGGAGCTTCGAATGTTTCGATCACATGGTATATTTCTCCCCACTTGTCACCTTTCTCACCTGCTCTCTGGAAGCGTGCTGCCTTCCAGTGGCAGATCGAGTGGCCCTGCTCTCAGTGCTCTGCCCCCCACTCCTCACTGCACGATGCCCCTACTCCTGTTCTGTCAGTGGAATTCGCCTTTAGCTTCTCATGTCTTTTATGTGTCGAAAGTAGGCGTAATCTCCTTAACTGCCCCAGAAGAAAAAAAAAAAAAAAAAAGAAAGGAGAGAGGCGTCACAGCGCCCTCTGCTTTTGCTTTCACACACGCACATATGATGGATCACTGCCTTTTCCTTCACACTAACTGCATACACAGCATATGCTATGTATAACCTATTGTTTAAATTTTGAAACTTCAGTATTGAAACGAATCTTGAAAATTTGGTTTGTACCGTATGTTTTTTGTGCATTTAGAGGCTGCTTGCGATACAGGACTGTGGCTTTTGAATAATCTCTTTCTTTTTTTTTCTTTTGCAAAAGTATTTCAACAAGCAATAATGCATTACTTCTCAGTGTTTTGCAGAAGTGCCGGAAAGAGCAAGTCAGTTGACAACATGGCATCAAGATGTCAGTAAAAGGTTGGCGGAGAGCTTCTGAACAAAGGCATTGTGCCAAACTAAAAGAGGAGTTCTTCCTACTACAGGCATTACTTGGGAATGGCAGTGTAATTGCTATGGGTTTATTGGTGGCCTGATGGCTTAAATTTATCTCTCATTAAGTTCATATTTTAACTTAATGTGATGCTGCTTGCAATATTTGTTGCGCTTCTTAGGTTTTCAAGTTTGAACTTCCACATATTTTTTGAATTTGTTTTTTGTTTAAACATTGTTGGATTGCAGATTTCGCGAGGAGTTTTTCTCATGTGTCTCCAGAATGTATGTTTTATCTGAGACCTTTGATTTTGAATACTTGTGCTGCGTGTTCTGTGCTGAAAGATTTAAATATAAGCAGCGACAACCACCTTTTATCCATAATTGAATCGCTCTGACGCTGGTTTCTAAGCATGTAGTATCCCCAAGCATACTTTTTGGTGTCTAAATTAAGTTTATATCATGAACTGATAGTGAATTTTCAAATGGAACACAGCATGGAAGTCGTAGGTTCGGAAGTTGTTGCAATCCAGTTTTCGAGCTCTGTAATTGTTCAGCCTTAGTTTCTTAGCACACATTTGAACGGAACAACTTGGGAACGGTGAAGGGAGATATTTCCTAGTTTAGCGCTAAATGCGAACACTTGTTCCTAGTTTTTGGATGATGGAAAGCACGATGGAGATTATAGTTAGGTGTTTCCTATAATACAATCGAGAATTATTGCACAGGGTAAATTTCACAGTTTTATACAATAATTGCTCACAGTAAGCGTTGCACTAGAACAAAGTACGGTCAAGCCTGGTTGCGTTGTAATTGAAGTAATCTTGAAATTTTGTGCTGCTGGTGGGAGTGATTCACTATTTGGGAGATATGTGTGGGAAAGCATGTTGGTGTGGCTTTTTTTTTTTTTTTTTGCGGTGTGGACCTTCACTGTAGCAAAAAATTTTTCCAAGTCTGCTTTTCTTTCTCGGCGTACACGATTTGAGCAACTTTGTATGTGCACTGAGACAAAAAGTACGAGAATTTTTTCTGTTCAGTTTATTTGTTTTTGCATTATTTGTCACAGATGAAAATAGAATCGACTTCGAAACATTCAGGTACGCGAGACTGTTTCTTGGTGATTTTACACTTTTAAGTAGAAAAAATGCTGAGAACTCAATGTTGTATATCCATGGCAGCCTGGCTTATAATGTACTGTACAGCCTGCCACAAAATTGTGTGTGACATGCTTTCCATGGCAAATGTGAAATTCCGTTATGTTAATGCTAGGACCCCTTAATGGATTAGTTCTTAAGTGCCAACTAATGCAGTGTAGGCAGTAGTTTTAATGCACTGGTAGTTGGACACGTTGAAACTAAAGTGGAGCATATTTGCTAATGTTGAGTATATGCGCATAACAGGAAGGCAGGTTTTTTGCACATCTTGTTTCCTGTGAGTTCTGGGTTGATTGCATGTCGAAGGAAGTTCTGGTTAACTTAATGGCTTTTGGTAAAGGACATTCGCTGCTACGGAGGCGAGTGCTTAGTAAAGAACCATGTGTCTTGCTTATGTTGCCAATACCATCATTCGGTTTCAAACGTTACTAGGGCATTGTGCCTGTGAAAAACTTTTAATAACCACACACAGGTTTGGCAGTGTAAACAGAGAGCTTGCGCTTCGTGGTAGGACTTGCGACCGCATCGCTGTTAGACTCAGAGGCTGCAAGCCCAAAATTGAGCCTAATGTTTTTTTTTTCCTGTTATGGAAACCTCGTCTTGCGAACTTGCGATTCCAGTTGTATGTGTGCTTAGAAAAATATAATTTTATCTTTTGCGCAATAATGCACTACCTGTCAAGTCTGAAATGCAGCTGACAAGGTGAACAGTGAAGTTAACATACAGTTATGGCACTGCAGTCACTGTGCCCGCTGTGTAGGGAATTTAGTTTCAGTAACAGCTTCACTGCATGTTACACAATGAGCTGGAAAGTAGATCCATGAGTTCTGCTTCAAATACTTGATAATGTATATTTAGTCTGCATTTTTTAAAGCGCAGCTCATAGGTGCACGTTCCTGCGTTAAGCGGCGTCACCGTTGTCGTCGGTGGCGTAAATGGTAGACATGAAAAAGTAACCGATAGACATGACAAAATAAAATGAGAAAAAAAAATACCCAGGATCGAAAGAGACTTTGAACCCGGGCCCTCTGCGTGGAGGTCTAGTATTCTACCACAGAGCCACGCTGGTGCTTGAAACTCATTTGTAAAAGACCCTATACAGGCATCATGTCGAGCATGCAATTGCATTAACCTATGTTATATAGCTTGGCAGAAGAGTAAAATAACAACCATTCATCAAACAATGCTAATTGCACAATGAGTGTGTGGTTTAATGCTTCTCATCCACTGCAAAGTGCTCAGCCACAATTCTTCGTCATCAGCCGCATGCAGCATCAACAAAGTGCACATAGTACCTTAAAGATGTGTAGTTGGTACCTTGCTTATCCGCAGAAAGACGAGTAATGGCTTACGGAAAGCCAAATTTTCAAACGCAGTTGGCCTTGCCCCAACATGAAGCTGCGCTCAGAATTCACATTAGGCGGTATCGTAATCTTCGGTGAATTTTTTTTTTTTTTTTTTTATGGTGTAAAAGCATGTTGTGTTGCAGTTAGAGCAAGTGCATTGCCATAGTGTTTGCAGTAAGAGGAAATAATATTCACGAGCAGTGAATGGCTCATATGAACTCTGTTCGCTGTAGCAGGTCTTCTGTCTAGTAAATGTTGCAGCTTCTTTAAAAATTTCATGTTCCGTTATTGCATGACATGTCGCACACATTTGGTGATTGTGTCTGACATTCTATCAGTGCACACGCTTTTCCGATGTCAACCAATTTTTTTCACAGTCATCTTTGGCTAGTTGTACAATATGTCTGATTGGTGTGTGAAGTGTGGCAGTGGAGCTGTGCATATCAAGTGTGTTATTGCATTGGTCATCACCTGTGTCCCACTGTAAACTGTGTTTGCTAGTATTCGAAACGCTTTTTTTTTTATTTTCGTAAAAGCTACTGTTAAATTCTTGCTTGAGGCAGCTTACTTTGTGCTATTAATACGTGGGTACAGATATCCCAGTTAACGGGGCATTTAGAGAGTTTTAGCACGCTGCAATTGCTCTACTGTTGCTTCTATCACATTAGCCAACAGCTTTACACGTACTAGGCCAGCCACTTTACACGTATGGACACCCACAGAATGGAACGCGTCAATTTAGGTATAAGTAATGCACATACTTTCATTTCCGCTGTCCTAAGTTTGTGTTGCATCAGCATAATGTGGGCTCATATGCTTACACGAGCCGACATCTCCTATATTGGCCAGGACATGATGCGATTATCTTGCAATAGCGCTTACCAGCTGTTATGCTTGACGTTTTGGTGTTGCATTTTATTACGTGAGCACCGGGCAGCATGGCGTAACTGCTGCACGCAAATGTGTAGTGGTTTTTCAAAGCTTAAGTGCTTATAATAGATTAGCAGCAGCTGGATTTGACTTTTGATCAGTTTAGGCTCCTAAACCATGATTTAAGAGGTTTATTCGTATTTGTTCTCCACCCTGTATTGAGTTCTAGGTCCAAGGCAACTATGCCTTCATAAGGACTTAATTTTATTCAGCATTTGTGCCTGCTAAGCCTTCAGTATCTTTAATATGGTCTATTTCTTTATTGATATTCACCTAATTGTGGGCAAGCACTGTCGGATTCCTTGCATGTGGATATGGTCTGTGAACTTTGAGCTGGTACATGGACATATTTTTTTCTGCTTTCTTCTGACTTTATATGCAGTCATTTGCAGGAAGTCTTAAATTTTTTATATTCTTAAAGCATATTTCACTATTTCAGCTTGAGTGGTCTCTTTAATGTCCCCTTTAGCAGCTCTTCAGCTGCTCTTCCCCTGTACATTGTGTACATGCTGTTTCACTGGGGTGGCGTTGCTTTGTCAGTTTCGACGCATCACGCTCATACAATTCAGACCACTCGGAATTCCTCTTTTGAAAGCACTTGCCTCCCCAAACTCATCTTTTTGTTCCCAAGTTTGGCAAAGAGGTGCAAGGCGCAAGACAAGTGGTGTATTTTTGGTCCTACTTCACGAGTCATTTCAGTTTTAAATGTGCGCATGTGTGTGTGTGTTGTTTGTACGTGTGCAAACCATTATTGTACAAAGGTGTAATATATTCCAGAAAGACCATATGCAAAATACCTTCCGCCAAGCATCAAAGAATGGAAGTGAAGCCTATAGGAGGGTCAGAGCAAAAGCGTTATTTTATGCCTATGAAATAGCTAAAGGAAAACTATACTCAAGTGAACATTTCAAAGTCGAAACCACCCCCCCACCCATACTCCATAGTGCTGTGTAAGGTGGTGGCGTGTTGGTCCCTGTACGTGTGTTTCCAAGTGTCTGCTTGGCTGGGGCATGAAGGCATGGGTTCGTGATAATACCACATGATATTGACGGGGCATACATTTAGGTCTGAACTTCCCTCTCCTGTGTTGTTTCAAATGTCTCCAGTTTGTAGTCTATGTGACAGACCAGTTGGCATGCATTACTGTCACAAGATGGCAGTCGTCACATGATGTGATGCTAATTTTCGTCACCTGCGTAGACACTGCAAAATGAAACTGCACTATGTTTAGATGTGAAGCAGAAGCTTTCCAACCTGTGCTTTGTCAAAGGGTCTCCAGTTTATAAGTCTCTGAACCAATTAAATTATTTTAGAGAGATTGAAAACATCTTGCTATGTTACACTAAAAATTTAATGTGCCCACTTTATTGCTCTAGCGAACTGTACTGATTATTTCGAAAGCATGTTTAAACTGTGGTATTCTGTAATAATGATTTTCGCAGCCATTATATGATCACTTTGTCAAATATACCAATGAAAGAAGATTAATTTAATGTAGTAAGAGTGGAGTGCCAAGTGATTGAACTTGTAAAACTGCATGTGTTAGGTACCATTTTATTTAACCTTGCCCCTCCCCTGCCATAGCAGGCACTGGAAACACGCTGGCTCCAATTACAGATTTAAAAAGTGCAGGATAATATATAGCGTAAACTATTTTGACTATTTTTTGATGACGTGAATGTAGATGTTTATTTTAGTATTGTACACATGGTAGACGACACACAATAGAAGCCCCTTCCTATTAGGTGTTTTTACAGATGCGAAAGGCTGTTTTTCTGTTGCAATAAATTCACGAGTGCTTTAAATTGATAGACCCACCATCCCTTCACAGCAGAAAAAAGATGAATAAAACATTACATCGTCACATTGGTTGTTTCGTGCAAACTGTATGTAATCTGTTTTGCCTGTTTGGATTGTGACATAAGGGGCTGTTGTCTGTGTGGAATACTGTGCTTGCTCTTAGCAAGCGGAACGAGAGAGAGAAAGGAGGAGGTGAATTTGTTAATTGTGTATAATTAAGTATTGGTCAACAAACGAAGAGAAAAATGTTTGGTCAATGCAATAAATATGTAATAGTAAAAAAAAGAAAGCAAATTGTCTCGTCTATTAATGATGTTGCCTGTGCTGTACTGAGTATTGAGTGCACGCATAGGCAAATGAAATCTTAAAATGGTCCATTTTTACAGGTAAACGAATAACTACACCCTAGCGGAGGCCGTCCGAATCCGTGACGTGCAAGAACTTCCTGGTGACGTTGCCACTTGTCTTCTTTAGCGTCTTGTTTTGTTTATCAGGAAACATGACATAACAGGGCGAGGAACGAGTCTGTTGCAACAGAAGTCCGGGAAGTACTCAACGCATTGTAATGGAGTGCGAGGATATTTGCCCGAAACCCATGGAAGGAGTCCATCTTTTAATGGCTCTGGGTTTCAAAGTGGGTGTAAAGCTTACCTGGTCAGCGGTTGATGTAAGCAAGAGGTGTTTAGGATACTGCTGTTAAAAAAGCAGATTAGATGGATCGATAGAGCCAGAGTTGTTGCAGGCATGGATAACGGCTAGCTTATGCCATGGAAATAGAGATTAAATGAGTGTAATAGGTGAAACAACAGCAGATTGTAGAAGACAAGGCTGGGTGGCTATTAGCCATAATACCTCTTTCGAAAAGGATGCCAGTAAAGATAATCATGATCTTGCTATGTTACGCTAAAAAGGTTCACGCGGCGTCTCAACCAGCTGGTACCCAGAGATGGCGGCCATGGTGACGTCAATGCACACTATGTATAGGTAAGGGGCAGTATTGATGCCCTTTGACATGATTAAAGAGTGAGGCGCCTTACCGTGGTTTCTATGTAGCAAACGCACCGTTTGACAAGATCGATGCGCACTAGGCGAGGTGGTATACATTTTATTGCGATAGCAATTCTATGGACACTCTCGGCGAATTTTTGCCGGCGCCGTCATGTCCCGGATATGTATATGTATTTATATATAAATAAAAGCCACAAAGAAAAATAAGTTAGAAGAAAAAAATTTCGAATTGCGCCACCGGGATTCGATCCTGCGACCCCTCGCTCCGCAGCCTGCCGCGCTAGACAGCTCTGCCGCGTGCCACTTATTCCTTGGAATGCTGAAGGCGAAAACTTGCCGCTGGTGGTACGCAGATCTCGGAGGTGCTTTGGCGTGTTCAGTACCACCCGCGAGGTGGTGCGAAGGGCGCGCTTTACAGCAACGCCCCCAGATTTTGTTTTAACTGCTCTTGAGACGCGCACTAAAAAGTGGACCCGTTTCTGTACCCATTCGCGATGTGGAACGCCCGGCAAAGCAATGCTTCGAACGCCGCAGGAGGCGCAGAGGGGCACGCGCCGCACTATTCAACAAGGAGGCGCTGGCATAGTCGACACTTGCAGCGCGCTGATCAAACAAGTCACAACTGCGACAGTTGTTAGTTGGCATCCGTCCTGTGTATACCTGCGTGTTCATTTCGAGCGTCTGTCTTTGAATGAGTAGCGTGGTGCGAGTGTCGAGCTGTGGCAGTTGATACATAGTTCGCGCTTGTTCCTGTGTATGTTCCTTTTGTGCGTCCTTTGCGCTTGAGCGACGCTTCGCAAGTATCGAGTTGCTTCCCGTTCATCGTGTGATATTCTAATTTGTTGCTATCGCATTCATTGCTAAGCTTGCGGCGAAACTGTGACTTTTTACTTCTTGAAGTTTTCGTATGCATTTTTCTTCTATGCGAGGCTTTCATACGTGCCTGCAAGGAATTTCACGTCTGAAAACGCGCGCAAAAAAGAAAATGAATGTTGTGACGTACTTGAGGTTCGCGCACCGACTATCCGTGACGTCGTAGGCTTTGGCTACGTGCGCGAACGCCTACATAAATCTGCAACTGTAAAAGGGAAAATAAGTGGTGCGTTCTGAGGCAGCCGAAGACTTAAAACAGCAAGTTTCGGGAAAGTTAATGATATCTGGGGTTTTACGTCCCAAAACCACGGTATGATTATGAGAGACGCCGTAGTGAAGGGCTACGGAAATTTCGACCAACGGGCCTCCAGCATTTCGCCTCCATCGGAATGCGACCGCCGCGGCCGGGATCGAACCCTCGACCTTTCGCCACACTGACATTCAGGTGCTGAAGTTTTGGCGCGAAATTCAAAACTAACTTAAAGGGGTCGTGAACCGCACGTTGGGGCTTGATGAGAGAACACATATAATACGGATAGCAGACTATGCTATGAACATCTCATCCAAATCTTTCAATCGTGCTTGTCGAGTCAGAATGAGTTCGCCAGCATGAGAGCGCGAAGTTAGAGTGTATTAGAATATTCTAGTACACTCTAGCGAAGTTTCCATTTTCTCAGGCGCCCTCTTTTATACGGAGCTGCCGGCGCACGCCGTTTGCCTTTACCGTCAGCCGACATAAATCAAGAGCGGCGTCATGGCCTCCGAGATGGCGGGCGCGCGGCGGGTTTCTCCGGCTGTCCCAATCGCCGCGCTCCCCGGCAAAAAAACGTACATCGCGTCGCGCGCCCGGATACCGCGAGATGGCGCACTCACTTGGGATTCCGGCGGCAGCGGAGACCGCGGCAGAAAGCAGAGCGCGCGGGATTACAGCGTGCGCATGTATTTTTGTTTTTTAGGGGCGAAGCTCCTTAAGCCGTGGGTCGTGCGTCCTCGATGTATGTAGTTGTAGGTAGCCACCTCTCGTTTAGTTCTTGGAATGTCCGCTAGATGGCGGTACTTGTATATGATGAATATATGATGAAAAGCTGCGGCGCTCGCTCCATTCAGATGTATGGGCGCTGCTGCTTCTCACAATGTTCACTAGATGGCGCTGCGCTGTGACAGTACGTGAATTGATCACTAGATGGCGCTGCGGCGCTCTCTCCATTCCGATGCGTAGGAGACGGCTCCGCTGCGTGCTCGAGTGTGATAGGAGACCGCTGGGTGGCGCGGCGCTCTTGGCGCGCTTCCTCTTTCGCTCGGCAGTCAGCGCGCAATGAGCGACGAAGAAGGATAGCGACGAAGAAGGCACGGAGGCGCCGGAAACGGAGCCCGACGTTCGAGCCCACGAAGCAGAAGGTGCACGGCGACGCCGAGAAGCGGATCCAGAAACTGTGAGAGCCCGAGAAGCGGCGAGGAAACGCGCGTACAGGCGGGCAGATCCCGAGGCTGCGCGAGTGCGGGAAGCTGCTGCCAAGCGCACACACTGGTTCTTACGTCTTTCATGATGATGTAATGGGCGATTTTTTCACGGAAGAGTCATGAACCTCCGGAGCTTCGCCCAGTCATCATCATATTCACTCCGTGGATATGCTGTGATTTTTTTTTCTGCGTACGAGCAAGCATTGCGGCCAGAAAAGCACGGCAACTGCTAAATTTTTCCGATATACATTATTTTAAGGAGGTATCGATTCGTCTGTGATAGTGTTACTTTTTTTTCATTACGGTCCGTTTTGTCTCGGCGCGAAATACCTTGATTTGAGAAATATACAGGGGCGTTCTAGCATTCTTCCTTTCTGGAGACGTGTATGGGTGAAAACTGGGCTAATTTTCGTCGTTGAATCATATTGTCCTCCTATCGTGACACATCGTTTTACTATCTGATCGCGTACGGATATTTATGAGTTGGTCAACCGAAGCACGGTTACGCTCTAGATAACTGAGTGCCCTGGTGATGTCTGAAGTAAGATGATAAGTAATTTTGCCGAAATATTGTTGAAGGCTTCGATTAGCCGACCTACATTTACTCCACACGTCGTTCACAGTGAAAGTGCCTGAGTTAATTGTCATCGCCTCCTTTTTTCGTCATCCGGATTTTGCTTACGTTTTGGTAGCACAATGACAATATCAGTATCGTGTTCATTTACTGTGCTCTCGACTGCATCCAAATCAATCAATCGATTATAAATGAACAAAACGCGCCTGTAACCAGTCCGTGGTCGTCGCAGAACCGGCGACTTTCAGTCTAGACCACGGTCTAGACGTGTGGCGACCGCCTACAACCTCCTCCCTGTCTCCTGCGGCGCCAAGCGAGGTAGTTGGAAAGGGAAACTGGGGAAGCCTCGTGGGCGAGTGCGAAGCATTGTGCGCTATGCGAGCGCGGCTTTCGCGCCAGACTTGATGGCGCCGGCGACATCGCGAGGAGAGAGCATGACGATTGCTGATGCAGAGTGCCGAGTTTGTTCGGCTCAGTTAGCGTTCCCTCCAGCGTGCGCTCGACCTTATTTCATTGTAAAGCGCTCATGCTGCGGCGTTTGCGCGGTTTTTTATCTTGCGTGCTTGTGTCGCTGGCGTTCTGCGTGAAGAAGACAAAATTTGGGCGTGGAAGTGGAAATGAATGTTTGATTCAATAGCAGTGATTTATTAATTGAAGATGCAGACTACTTACGGCTATTTAACTGAAACTCTGTCAGTGCTGTCTTTTTTCGTTGTTGTTGTTGTTGGAGAAAAGGCTGTGAGGTCCTGTGTCTTCTCTTTAATTTCGGGAATATGGCATACTGCTGCGTACCCTTCTGCAAGTCGAATAGCAAAGAGAAGCTTGGGGTCAAAAAGAAGCTTGGGATCAGAAGCCCTCAGAGAACACGTAGGCGACAAGAAAAACGCGTTTAGTTTACGAAGGTCCGGCAACGACTGATCGGTCTTTAGCGGCAGGGCGAGCGCGAGCCCCGGGCGTCATCACACCCAGCCTCATCATCGCTCTTTTTTTTTTTCCTACTTCGCTAGCGCCCCCCATACTATACAGCCCTCAAATTTCGAAGTATAGTAAGTTTCTAGCACATGCGGATCTCTTGCAGAGGCATCGCTTTTCTAAGTGCTCTAATAACGGCGGCGCAAATCTACAGCAAAAAAAAAAAAAAAAAAAAAATGCCTATTTGAGAATCGATGGGCCCCGGCATTGACCTGGCCTCTCGAACACCTTGACCAGACATTTCCAAAGCGCGAGGTTAATAAAAGCGCAAAACCATTTTTTTCCCTCGCCACATGCAAGCTGCGCCAACAGCGCGGCAGCTTTTGATGATGATGATGATGATAGGTGGCTGTTCCCTTTGAAGCGGGTGGCCGCAGGCCTAGCCGTGTAAAAAAAAAAAAAAAAAAAAAGAAAAAAAAAAACAAAGTAAGTGCGCCGCGGTGCGGAGAAAAGAGCGGGCCACGCCCACCTCGGGAAATACGCTCTCTCCGTGCGATTGGGACGGCCGAAGAAAAACCCGCTGCGCGCCCGCCATCTCGGAGGCCTTGGCTCAGAGCACTCTCAATTTTCTGCTTTTTACAACCAAGGCGAAAAAGGTAACTTCATGTATGAAACTTCCTTCGTCCATGCCCTGATCACGGCCGCTGGATCAAAGCGCACACGGTGCGGCCTGTTGCGTGGAGCCGCCGTGCTTTGGCGACGGAGGGAGAGCGTCGTTTACAGTTCCGGCCGCAACTTTCGAGGGGGGCGCCGCCATGTTTTACCCCACGCCGCGCTCTTTCTAAGCGTGCACGCGGCGCCTGCCGCCTTGTCGCCCGTCTGATTCGTCGCGAGTCCCGCAAGATGACTGGATGTTGCGTGCCACAGTGCACGAACCATTCTAGGAATGGATGGAAGATGTTTTCTTTCCCAAGGGATCCTAAAAGAAAACTTTTATGGACAATGATAATAAAGCGTGACAAGTGGAAGCCGACGAGTGCCTCTCGTCTATGCAGCGTGAGTATTGCAAGCACGTCGGGTACTTTTGGGATGATTTTTAAAACGGCGTGTATATTACTAGCAATGCCATTACAAGTTATTTGTGTGGTTTTGACTGCGTGTTGGTGCCTCGAACGTTGAGAACCGTTCTCATAAATTTGGCGTTGTTTTCGGGGTGTGCTTGGAAATCGTACTTTCGCTGTCGCGGGCTTCTTCTTCTTCTTCTTTTTTTCTTTTTTTTTTTTTGATGCATGAACGTGTGATTATGAATATTGTCGCGTCTGTAATGAACTGCAACTATTCACTCCGAGTTGTGTTTTCTTGCGGAATAAGAACGACAAATAGAAAAAAAAATTTTTTTCGTTATCCGGAGGAATAATTTTCCAGAATTACCTCCCTGAAGGAACGCTTTTTGTGTACCATACACGGTCATTAATTTCAACGCGGAATTTGCGGCGCTGATAAAAATGGCTGCAGATCCATGAAGTGAATGCTGATGACGGAGCGAAGCTAGGTCCTAAGGTCCATATTGTCTACGTTGAAGTCGCCGACTAGTATAAAGGACGGACAGATAAGGACAGACGCACGCACAGATGGACGGACGGACGGATCCACGGACGTACGGAGGGATGGACGCACGGATAGATACATGGACGTACGGACGGATGGACGCACGCACGGACGGACAGATGGACGGACAGATGCACGGATAGACGCCCGGACAGATGGACGGATATATGCACGGACGGATGGACAGAGTACGGTCTATTTTTAAATCATATGCTCGCTATGAACGCTCTTTGTACGGTATATGTAACAGCTGTGTTTCGGTCCGACGGTGACAACAGACATCGCGAGAGCCTAAGGAGCTTCGCTCCTAAAAACTGAAGCATCACAGAGTAGAGTCGTTTCCGCTGCGATCGCTAAACGACATTGTGATGCTTACCGCATTTTCGCTGGTATTTTCTCGAAATGGGAAATAAAGCCGTATTTTAAATAGGCATTCAATAGGAGGACACGAGGACGAATATACCCCGCAATCGGTCACATAAAACAGCAGCCTCGGAACCTGCGCGCGAATTCTATTCGCTTTAAGATTTAGCTAAACAGCGAGTAATTTAAACCTTATGGTTCTCACGTCAGCAAATTTATCACTGCTGATGCATGTTGGGAAATGCTGTGTGTATGCGGTGTAAAAATAAATAAATAAACGAACGTATACACCCGCAAAGTATAAAAGTGAATAGTGATGCCTCCACCTCTCAGTGATCCATAGCAGCTGTGCACCGCTCAGCCGCAGCCAGCGGCCGCGCCGGCGGTGAGGGTCATTACGTCCTGCAACACCTTTAGGCGCGAAACATTCGATTACTTGCTGTGATACGTGCCTACAAACCTATAACTAGCAACATCCGTGAATGATTATACGTTTGCGAAGGCAAGTCCAGCCCAAAGTGTCTTTACTCGTGAGCAAAAGGCTGCGAATACGCGCGCTGGCAGCGCGCGCATTGGCGATTGGGATCAGTAATGGCGACCGCTGTAGCAGACGACGCGCTTGTCTCCACCCTGAACGGAGCGGAGGCGAACGAGCGCATCGAGGCACTATAGAAGCACTCTATACAATCCTAAAGTCTTATCCAATCCCAAGTAAGTGCGCCGCGGTGCGGAGAAAAGAGCGGGCCACGCCCACCTTGGGAAATACGCTCTCTCCGTGCGATTGGGACGGCCGGAGACATGGATGGATGGATGGATGCTATGAGCGTCCCCTTTATAACGGGGCGGTGACATGTCTGCCACCAGGCTCAAAAAAAAACTTTCTTTTTATGTAGGCCTAATGCCTTATCTACGTTGATTAAATCTATGTTATTATAGCAAAGAAAAATATAAATTCACGGTCCATCTCTCTGCCTCCTAAAGGCAGAATGACCTTATTTTCCCCCATTCTTCATTTTTGTCCTTTATCTCTACTTTTGTGCCACCAATACTCTAACCGTCTCTTACTTATTTCTATCGCGGACGTGTTCAGCTTTCCATTGTTGTCCCTAAAACCCAAGGCTTCATATGAAGTAGACTCGTGCCCACACGTATATCTGGGTGGATATCGCCACATTCAATCAGTACATGTTTCATCGTTTCCTTAGTTCCCCCACAGCATGTACATTGCTCTTCTTCGTTACAGAATCTCGCTTTATAGCTACGCGTTCTAAGGCAACCTGACCTTGCTTCAAACAGTAAAGCGCTTCCCCTTGAATTATCATAAAACCTCTCCCTCCTTATTTCGTTTTTTCCCTTTCGGTAGTCACTGAGAGCCGGCTTCTTTTCCATCGCTGTCATCCAATAAGTCCTCTCCGCCTCTCTGACTCTTCGCTTAATGCTCCTTGTTGCCATGTCGCCCACACATGCTAGCCGTATATTTACTGGTGAGCCTCCTAGTTCTTTTTCTCCACTGCGTGTCGACGCTTTTTCTATACAAATACCTGAAAACTTTCCCTGCCCATCTACTCTCCTTCATTTTCCTCAGCCTCTCTTCAAATCTAATTTTGCTCTGAGCTTCCCTCACTTCAAAACCTGTCCATCCCATATCACCCTTTACAGCCTCATTTGTCGTCTTCCCGTGAGCGCCCAACGCGAGGCGTCCCACAGTCCTTTGATTTACATCCATTGCTGATTGCACCTCTGACTTCATGCACACCACTGAGTTCCCAAATGTAAGCCCCGGAACCATCACACCCTTCCACAGCCCTCGAAGCACCTCGTACCTATTGTATCCCCATAACGCTCTGTGCTTCATGATTGCAGCATTCCTCTTTCCCTTTGTTACCGATGCTTTCTCTTGTACCTCCATATATCTATCCCCCCTCATTTACCCACACTCCGAGGTACTTGTACTCGCTTACCCTCGGTATTTCTTGGCCCTGTATTAAGACCGCATGGTCTTCGTGATCATTGAATACCATCAATCCACATTTTGTTACACTAAAACCTAGTCCTAGAGCCTCGCCTTCCTTCGGCCTATATCTGCCAGCCGCTGTATATCATCTTGACTGTCCGCAAATAAGACAATATCGTCAGCATAAAATAGACCTGGAAGCTTCCGCTCAACCATCGCGCCTGCCTGTTTGTGTGACAGATTAAATCCAATGTTGCTACCTTCTAGCGCTTTTTCCATCCTCACCATGTACAGCATGAATAACAGCGGGGACAAAGGACATCCCTGTCTCAGCCCCTTGCTAATGTCAACGCTGTCCTTGCTGCTTATTCCTTCCCATTCTACACAAACTGTATTTTCTCGGTATATTTCCCTCAAAAGCTGTATACAGTCGTCACCTATGCCCACTTCCTTCAATATATCCCACAAAATTTCCTGATTAACGTTGTCATATGCCCCGGTGATGTCTAGATAAGCTACGTATAAGGGCCTGTTTTCTATTTTTGATATTTCTATACACTGTGTAAGAACAAACAGGAACAAACAGACAAACCCGCCATCTCGGAGGCCATGGCGGCGTTTTATTAGATGCGCTTCTTGCCACAAGGTGCCGCTACATGCTGGTACTGCGCTAACGTTACAGGGCAGTGGCGTAGCCAGGGGGTGGCACACCGGGCACGTACCCCCCCCCCCCCCCCATCCGAAATTTTTTTTCACCTTGGCATACGTAGCGAAAAATGACCATTTCAAGGAGGTGCTACCCCCCGAAATCAAGCAGGTGCTCCTCCCGAAAAAAATTTCTGGCTACGCCCCTGTTACAGGGCGCACCACATTCGCGCCCTTAGGATGTCTTGGGAATGATAACGGGAAACAGTAGGGGTGCGCGAATAGTAAAATTTAGAACCGAACCGAATACTATTCGAATAGTTCTCAATAGTACGGCAACCATTTTCAAGACAAGTTTTTATTTCCAGCAAATATTCACAAATGTTAGCACAGTAACGCTACCGTTTCATTTTGCCAACAAAAGATACCAGTAAACTGAGGTACTAGAGCCTTCGAGGCAGTTTTAACTTTAACTGTAAGGTGAATACAGCAGTTACTTCAGTATTCGGCGTGGCACTTTGTCACCAGCTTTCAAATATACACTGAGACCGAAAAGTTAAATGATGTTCCAAAAATGAACATCATGAGTCACACGATAACGCCAGTGGACTGAGGACACATTCGCTTTGGCGACAGGTGGAGTTTAAAGCAAAAAATTTTTTTAAAGCTTCGATATAGTCTCGTAAAAGCTTGAACTGCATGTATCTTGGTAATTCACTAATTAAAACAAGAAAAATGATCCTTCGCTCTTCCAACGTGTTGTACCTTTGGGGCTTTCCCGTCGGTGCTGATTATTCGAAAGGTTTTCGAAAAAGAAGCTTGCCGCGCAAGACTTGAAACAGCGAAGCTGGCCGATTCCCGCGATAAGCATCCTCTTGTTTGGGCGTAATGACCTTCCTCGGGTGGCCCATGGCCAGAACTGCTTCGGCACGACGAGGCGCGGCTAATTTATAGTGATTCCGAAGACACGCACAAGTGCAGTAACTCTATTTGTGACGTATTTTATGAAGTAAATGGTTGCTAGGCGACTCCAATTTTAAACTTGGCGTGGGCTGCTGGGCGGCGCATGCGCGGCTCGGCGTGACGTCACGGTAGCGAGGCGCGGCGAGGCCAGGTGGTGTGCAGCTGTGGCGGTTGCTATGGCAACGGCGCGGCGAGGGTTTCTCGGGAGGACAGCCGTTTTCATGATTTGACTAACAGCTCCGCTGTTAAAATATTCGATATATTGCATATGCACTATTCGATTCGAATCGAATCACTTTCACTAAAATGAAACATTCGATTAGAATGTTTCACTTTAGGGTCTCTAACATATTTCTTCAGGCAGAGGGGAAGCAATAGCGACGCTGGAAAAATTCCCCACCCCCCCTGGCACCAATGTTGCATGGTGGGGGGAGAGCGAACCATACAGCCACCCTTCCCACCCCACTCCACCATGGGCCTTTCTCATCACAGTTACACTCCATATTGGTATCTGTTTCAAACCGCGACCTCTCTATTCGGGTGGGACAGACGGCCGACAAATATTTATCGTCTCGGTGAACGTTAACTGCGGACCTATAGTCGGGACCAGCCGCCAGGCCGTCTAGCTGGCGCGGATAATTGCAATTCTCGGCACTCTATACAACACACGCATGAACGAGTTATCGCAGCAAGCGATAGCGGCGGAATGAAATCAAAACAGGCACTTATACCGCAGACAACGTCGAGTGGCTACCCAGATTAGTCTGCGACGCTGATGAGAACGTATCGGCGGGCCTAATCGGGGTGTTTTCTTGTGGCCTTACGCCGACAACCCGTTATACGCCGCTGCACGGCCTCTGGGCCATCGTCTCGAGTGCTTTGCGCGTGTTATCCGGCGACGGCTCACGGGTAGTCGGTGATTCATCGATAACGATATATGTGTACCGAGTCGCGTGCCGCTATCAATTGAGTATCGAGTGCGGGAGCTCGGACTCATCTACTCCTGCAACTCGATTTTACGAGGTGACGACGGCGCTCGAATTATTTCGTTTAACCGGGAATTTCGTAAAATCGAGAAAGCGATTTTTTCGAACCTTCGAAATCTGAAATTTTTACGTAGCGACGCCCAAAAGCTACCACGGCAATGTTTCAGTCCGCAACTCACGCGTGCGCGTCTGGGAAGTCCGCGAGGGTGGCCCGGACATTATTGATGCAGAACTATCGATGGCACTATCGATACTATCGATAGTTTTGTACTATCGAACTATCGATGGTAAACGAAACTATAGATAGCGCTATCGATAGTTTTTATACTACGACCGTCAGTATAAAATCGACCGCGCGAACTCATTGCAGCAGTAAATTGATTCCTCGAGTGTGTGGGAGCAGGAGGAGCAGGCTAAAAGGCACGAATGTTGACATGCTTGCGCTCCTTCACCGTGATTTTTGGCTAACGCATGGCAATTAAGTTGAATTATTCAGGTGTACAGGAAACGAGACAGTTACAATTGACGGTACTGTGGGGCTTCAAATTTATATCGCATTTTGTAATTTTGAAGTCAAAATATCAACAAATAGGTTTGTTAATTGTAAGGTGGAAGTGCTTACTTTTGAATATGAATTTATTGATGGACGTATTGCCGCATATTCACTGCCGGAATATACTTATTTCGCCAAAAAAATTCCGCCCCGGCCGCCAACAGCAAAGTTATTCAAAGCACTATTTATACTATTGATAGTAATGGCGGTAGTAATACTACCGACATTACTACTACTGACAGTACTATCGATTGCACTATCGATAATAGTATCGATAGTAGTACTATTGATAATTTCTTTACACTATCGATAGTTCAAAAGAAACTATCGATATTATCGATAGTCAATTTTCCCGATTGTTCTGCATCACTACTGGACATACCATGCGCGGGCGGCGCAGGCCAGGTCAGAGTATATATCTTACACCGTGGGCCAGGTAGATGGTCACGTAAGCTGCGACAGACGAGCGGTATGCGATGACGCCGAGAAGGGATGCAGTGATTTTGCGAACAGGTCGAGCGAGAAAGATGCGAGGAGATGACCAGTGCTTTCTGTCGCATAAACAGTGAAATAACCAAAGCAACCACCGCCGCCTCTAGCAGCTTCTGCTACGAGCGACATCGACTGCCAAATACGTTGTTCTGTGCATGGGCGCGGTGTGTAGCTTCGTTAAAATAAAGCTGGGGTCGTAATTAGGTCGATTATATGTTTTAAAGGGATAGCGTTTGAGCACAAACTCGAAGAAAAACCCGTCTCTGTCAGAATTTGGAGAAAGTCTTCGCTTTTTCACTGAGTTATTTTAGGAAAAAACTTCTTTAAATCGGGTTTGGTGGCCAAACTAGTTCGTTGATTCGGATTGATGACAACACTGAACCCGATGGCAATTTGCCAGGAATGGAAATATCTTCGTTAGACCGGGAACTTCGTAAAATCGGATTTCGCTATATCGAGTTTTAACTAGAGTTAAAACTCGATATAGCGAAACCAGATTTTGTTCCCAGTCTGGTTATACAGTTGTATAACCAGACTGGGAACAAAATTCTTTAAAAAGGCCATGACGCCCAATTTTCGACCATAATCTGTGTTGTAATTAATCATGCTTGTTTGGGATTTTACATCCCAAGACCGTGATACGATTATTAAAGACGCCGTAGTGAAAGGCTGCGGAAATTTCGACCACCTGGGGTTTTTTAACGTGCACCTAAATGTAAGCATACAGGCCTACATTTCACCTCCATCGAAATGTGGCCGCCGCGGCTGGGATTCGATCCCGCGACCTTGTGGCAGCAGTCAAGCAGAAGAGAGAATAGTGATTTCACCTTGTTTTACCAAATTATCCTTCCATAATGCTAAAAAAATTGTGGGGTCGTAACATTCATATGAGGACGGATTACCAGCGAAGCTGTTTTCGCGTTTCAGCTGTAGACGCCTCTCCGCTTGTCTCGCAGGCGTTAGCGACTGCAGACTAGACCTGTACGCAGCCGCCGACGCCTGTTTCTGGTCTCGCGATTCTGCGCCGTCAACGAAGTCCCCTGAGTGATCACGCCGCCGCGCAATAATTGCGGCGCGCTGCCGTTTCTCCTTTCTTTTAATCCAAGCGGAGAATTATGAACACAAAATACATCACTTCACCGGAAGTTGTATGTTTCTCTCCTTCAGAAGTCTCAGGACTATTACATGACGTCAACGCTGCGGCGTCCTCCAGCGTAAAAGGGGCGACGTCCCAACTCGCTGGCATATATTCTTGGAGTCTTGGACCTGCATCACTATGCATAGATAAATAAAATATATAAATAAATATATTAACGCGTTTGTACACTTCATTCCTTTAATTTTTCCTCGTGTAAATACATGAATAAAGATATAAGTAAAAACAATGAACAATGGACTTCTCGTGTTCGACTTCGGCGACAGTTTCGGAAACTGACGAAAAGACGGTAGTGACTGGTCGCAATACGGAAATGTTATACTAGCCATATCGTTCGGTTGGCAAACTGTGCTTCGGCTATGAGGGTAAGCAACCATATCCAAGTACTACAAGTTTTCGCTTGCATAAACAGGCCGAGCCAAGCTAAGCCGCAGCTTTTTTTGTCTACATACGGACGTACACGGACGCGAGCCGTCCAAAATACGCCACTCTCCTTGGGAACGCATGTGCTAGAGGTAAAGAGGATGGTGAAGCGCTAAAAAGGAACGGAGACTTTTGAAGAACGCAGGGACACCTTTGCCTTTACCTTTACCATCATGAACGTATACCAACACGCCCTATTGGCAGTTATTGTAGAGGTAAACGGCTTCGCTCTATATTACACCTCTTGCAGTCCGCGGGCGCTTGGTAAGCGAGAAAATGCAAAAGAAAAAAATCGAAAGGAAAAAACATACAGGTGGCGACACCACCCTGAAGTTCCCGCACCAACATGTTATGACATCACATATTTTGACGGTGTCTGCTAGGGCCCGCCTTCTTCACCAGTAAAAATTAATTACATCGCACTATGAGAGAACCAAATTTGAGGAAGCATTAATTATTGAATCAGTGCGGCATATGCAGAGGACCTTGGCCGAAATGTAAAAAAAAGAGACTCGTTTTCGTGACGTCGTAATGAAGTTAATTAAGGTGGGGAGGTTTTGTAGTGAAAGTAAAAAAAAATGCAACCTTGAACGTAACTTTGTCTTCTAGTATACCGTACAAATATGATGGTGAAATCAACGACAATCGAGTCCGTAATGAATAACTTATCCTTATAAACTGAAGCACATTAGCCTTCAAACTTCAAAACCCCAGCAGACGACGAGAAAAAAGCGTTCTCTTACGCATATTTCACTCTCCCACTGACGTCAAAGGTCGGTTCCAATCACCGCGCGCTTGTTACAGAGACATACCGGTCGACTGTCCTCGTGGTGATCATTGTGAAGCGCTCCTAGCGTCGTTTTGCAATTTTTTTCAAATTTCCATATTTAAGAACACAAATCCTTTTCTGTCTGAGCAAGTGTAAAGAGTGCTTTTATAATTTTTTGCGCACAATAGCATAGCTCGGCAAAACTTGTGGAGCTTACTCAGACCCACTCATGAAACATATTTTGCGCTTAGGGCTCAATCGGACTCAGACTCACCAAAATTTTTCTTAGCCGGACTCACACTCACGAAAAATTTTCTTCAACCGGACTCGGACTCAAATTCAACAAAACATTACTCACCAGGACTCACTCAGACCCAGACTCACGGCTCGATCTGAGTCTGAGTGAGTCCGAGTGAGTTGACTCATGAGTCAGTTAGCCCGGAATTTACTTTTTCCGACCATGGTGTCAATGCTCTTTAACATCAATATCTCACGTAGTCGGTGCTCTTCTTGGCGAATACGAGTTATGAGAGCTCGCAGAATAATAAGGTCATTTTTCTTGAAAGAGAATGCGACATAAGATATATTTATCAAGAACTTCCCTGGAAGAGTTTGGGGGGGGGGGGGGGGAACTGTTCAGAGCACTCCCCTACGTAATTCGCGCGTCTGATCAATAAATATTGAAATGGTGTATGAACGACACTGCTTTGGAATACGTGCGAGTAGACGTGAGTATAAACGTGAATCCAAGTAAGGCTAATAGTAAAGCTAAAGATGAGTAGATAGAACCCTTGGTCGGAAAAAAAAAATGTAACTCACTCCGTACCACTCAAGAATTATATCTTGCGCTTTGGACTCACTGGGCTTAGACTCACCAAAATTTTTCGGAGCCGAGCTGACTCGGTCTCACACTCATGAAAATTTTCTTTCAACCGGACTCACTCGGACTCAAACTCACCAAAATATTACTCACCCAGACTCACTCAGACTCAGCCTCGCGGCTCGATCTGAGCCTGAGTGAGTCCGAGTGAGTCGACTCATGAGTGAGTTCGCCTACCTATAAGCAATAGTGGGGCCTACCTGGGACCATGTGAATATTACATGCGACTTATGTTGTTGAGCCAGTCAAAACGAACGGGTCACTCCCACGTGATGAAGCGTCACTTCCGATCACAAATAGCCGTTGTGTGTTGCTCTAACCCGAAACCAATGGGGTTTCTGCGTTGAAATAAAATTATAACGCTTTGTCTTTGGCGTTATCACTGGCCCAACAATATCGGTGCATTCCACAGTTCGAGAAGAAGCGATGAAAACTACACGCTTAATTTGTGTCGCAGGCAGGGCCGTAACTAGGGCGGAGTAAAGGGGGGTTCTGACACCCCCCCCCCCCTCCCCCCAATATTTTCATTCTTTAACTTTTCGGGAGATGCGATAGTATTTACACGCCTTCACATCGACTACCAGCTGCCATAGTTCGCCGTTCTACATATGAACCCCCCCCCCCCCCCAAAAAAAAAAAAAAATTCTTGGGTATGGCCCTGGTTGCAGGGCCCCTTTAAGCCTTGCCTCAACCACCTTTAGGACGAAAGTGGCGGTATTTGCCTTGAGTACAGACGCTTTAATCTCGTTATCAGTGATTCAAGCACCCTCCGCAATGCATTTTTGTCCGCCGTCCTTATAAAGTGCCGCCACAGCGTTTCCACTGGACTTCCACCGCACCCTTGACCGCGCCACTTTCTCTGCGAACGATAGCAGCTGAACAGTGCTTTTGATTATGCAAGAGTGCTCGGAAATACAGATGGATAAGCACGTTGCGTGCTCGTGTGTTCTCGGTGAGTGCAGGATCGTGATAGACCAGACCAGGATGGACGTATTGCTGAAACTTCATCTAGTGCTACAGCGGCATTAAGATGTAATTTCAGACAGCACATGCATTTTGCTTCTTTTACACCGTACTGTACAGCTAAGACCTCGTTGTGAACTAGGAGAGCAAACCTATAGACATTTTCATAGGACAGAAAAGACGCCGCCATGCTGGGCTGCGCCCGGGAGTACAAAGGCTGACGTCACAGCCTCGTCAGTGCATGTTTGAGTGGTCACGCCAATTTAGCGCAGCCCAGAGAGCATTATGGCGGCGCCCAAGGAGCCGTCTGCGCACGTGTTAGTGCAGGTGCAGCAGTGCTCTTGAGCAGGGACCCCCCCCTCCCCCCTCAAAAAAAATATCTCTCTTTTTTAGATGACTGCTATAGACTATTTTACGAGTGGGTTTCAGTGCCGCCATATTGGGCTGTTAACCTTTGTATTTTGCACCTTTAACAACTAGACGAACAGTGTTACGGTAGACGCATACGCATCAAAACGCTTGGGTTGGTGCATACGATGCTTTCATGGCCTTATTAATTCACGCTGCAATATATAAAAAAAATTCCCCATCTCCCGCTAAAGGGAACCATGTGTGGATGCGAAGCAGCGGGGAGATAATTAGCTTGAGCGGGAGGAACGTCGCCGCTCTCATTTCACGGCAGCGGTCCGGGCGCTCATCGCGGCGCTGCACAGGAGAGAGAATGAGGCGCGCGCGCTCCGTCATTTTCATACCGCGGAACTACCGTGGCATCCCCAGCGGAGTATGCAGCTGTCACACCACCTGTCGTGCGCGCCGCTCCATAGAGGATTCCTAGAGGAGAGAACGGGGGGGCACCGTAGGAGAGGCGAGAGAGGGGACGCGCATGTGCTGCGGGGGGTGTGGGACGCGAGAACCGCTCCGTAGAGTACAGGTTTCCTAGAGGAGAGAAAGGGGGTGAGCGTAGAAGAGAGGGGAGAGGACGCGCGTGCTCTGTGGGGATGTCAGACGCGGGCGCCGCTCCGTAGAGTAGAGGATTCCTAGAGTAGAGAAAGGGGTGAGCGTAGGAGAGAGGGGGGGAGGGGACGCACATGCGCTGTGGTGGTGTGGGACGCGGGAAGGACTAAGCCCCGTAGAGGATTCCTAGAGGAGAGAACGGGGGGGGAACCGTAGGAGACGAGAGAGGGGGACGCGCATGCGCTGTGGGACGCGGGAACCGCTCCGTAGAGTACAGGATTTCTAGGGGAAAGAAAGGGGGGCGAGCGTAGGAGAGAGGCGGAGAGGACGCGCATGCGCTGTGGGGATGCGGGACGTGGGTTCCGTAGAGTAAAGGATTCCCAGAGTAGAGAAATGGGGGTGAGAGAGGGGGAGAGGACGCGCGTGCTCTGTGGGGATGTGGGACGCCGCTCCGTAGAGTAGAGGATTCCTAGAGTAGAGAAAGGGGGTGAGCATAGGAGAGGAGAGAGAGAGGTGGAGGGGACGCGCATGCGCTGTGGTGGTGTGGGACGCGGGAAGGAGGGACGGACTTGCCCCCCCGCCAAACACATGGGGGGCAAGATCAAGGAATGGAGTCAACCTGGGCGACACAAACCACCTGCCTAGCCATTGCTAGGCATGCAGCCTCTGTGTGCTCTCGGCCATGACTCTGCTGACTGTAGTGGTGGTTGACGGCATTATATTGTACTACAATGTTCTGGTTCGCATAGTGGGTGCTTCCTTACTTCATGAAATTCCCGATCTCCCGCTTTCATCCCCGCTCTCATTTCACGGCAGCAGTCCCCCCTCCAAACACATGCAAGCAAGATCAAGGAATGGGGTCAACCTGGGTGACAGATACCACCTACCAGACGCCACAGACATTGCTAAGCAGCCTCTCTGTGCTCTCGGCCATGACTCTGATGACTGTAGTAGTGGTTGACGGCCTTCATATTACTACAGTGTTCTGGTTCGCATAATGGGTGCTTCCCTACTTCATGAAAGTGGCCGGACGCGGGACACGGGACGCGGGACGGGGGGACGCGGGATGGACAAAGCCCCGAGCATAACATGCTTCGCATCTAAAAAAATTCCCCCATCTCCCGCTAAAGGGAACCATGTGTGGATGCGAAGCAGCGGGGAGATGGTTAGCTTGAGCGGGAGGAACGTCGCCGCTCTCATTTCGCGGCAGTGGTCCGGGCGATCATCGCGGCGCTGCGCAGGAGAGAGAATGAGGCGCGCGCGCTCCGTCATTTTCATACCGCGGAACTACCGTGGCGCCCCCCAGCGGGGTAGGCAGCTGTCACACCAACTGTCGTTCGCGCCGCTCCGTAGAGGATTCCTAGAGGAAAGGACGGGGGGGGGGGACCGTAAGAGAGGAGAGAGAGGGGACGTGCATGCGCTGTGGGGGTGTGGGACGCGTGAGCCGCTCCGTAGAGTAGATGATTCCAAGAGGAGAGAGGGGGGAGAGGACGCGCATGCCCTGTGGGGATGTGGGACGCCGGAGCCACTCCGTAGAGTAGAGTATTCCTAGAGGAGAGAGGGGGCAGAGGACGCGCATGCGCCGCTCCGTAGAGTAGATGATTCCTAGGGTAGAGGAAGGGGGGTGAGCGTAGGAGAGCACAGAGGAGGGGACGCGCATGCGCTGTGGGGGGTGTGGGACGCTCCGTACAGTAGACGATTCCTAGAGGAGAGAAAGGGGGTGAGCTTAGGAGAGAGAGGGGGAGGGGACGCGCATTCGCTGTGGTGGTGTGGGACGCGGGACGGACTAAGCCCCCTCCAAATACATGCATGCAAGATTAAGGAATGGGGTCAACCTGGGCGACAGACACCACCTGCCTAGCCATTGCTAAGCAGCCTCTCTGTGCTCTCGGCCATGACTCAAGGAATGGCGTCAACCTGGGCGACAGACACCACCTGCCTAGACATTGCTAAGCAGCCTCTCTGTGCTCTCGGCCATGACTCTGATGACTGTGTTAGGGTTGACGGCCTTCATATTACTAGAGGGTTCTGGTTCGCATAATGGGTGCTTCCCTACTTCATGACTGTGGCCGGACGCGGGACGCGGGACGGGGGGACGGGGGACGCGGGACGCGGGACGCGGGACAAGGGAGGGACGGACAGAGCCCCCGAGCATAAGATGCTTCGCATCTAAAACTCGGCAGATCCCACGTACCTTGGGAATCGATGTTATGCAAAGCCTGCGGAGGGAAGATGATTGTGTTGCAATTTTTTGTAGCGTAAGCTACACTGTCCGAGGTTGAGCAGTTTCTCGTGGCTCATCGAGAGCCGTGCTGCGCATGCCCGAGGAGCAGTGACGTCACACGGCGCACAGATGGCGCGCCGGAGAAGGCCTGGAAGCTTCTGGAGTGACGTGTCACTAGTGGGCTGGCGCTTGACTCGCGTGAGCTCGCTCGCTAGTCCGTCCGTCCGTCCGTCCGTCCGTCCGTCCGTCCGTCCGTCCCACCATCCGTCCGTCCGTCCATCTGTCCGTCCGTCCGTCAGTCCGTCCGTATGTCTGTCTGTCGTGGCGTGGCTTTGTGCTAGAATACTCGATTGCCACGCAGAATGCTGGGGTTCGATTCCTGCTGGGACCCAGAAATTTATTCTTTGCATGCCTCGGGTCAACGCTGCCGATGTAAGCTTTTTCCTAACGCTCTTGCGTTAAAATTACCAATGCCTGTTCTCGACGTTCCTGGGTAGATATAAACTGTCAATAACCTGTGGTACATACCCGTATACCTGTGGCACATACCCGCCCGTGGTATACGGGTATGTGGCACACGTGTCTGGCGGAAAGGGTTTGACGACGTACACGACGGGATTGTCACATTATTCATGTCATGAATGCAGCGAGTCATATTCGTCAAACCATCTTACCCTCCCATACTAATTTTGGTTAACCCCAAGTTAAGGGGGTGATCCCGACAGCACCCAGACGTAGGCGGACGGACAGACAGACAGACAGACAGACAGACAGACAGACAGACAGACAGACAGACAGACAGACAGACACGCTTAAAGTGCCTGCAGTACGCAAAGAATTGCTTCGCATTTAAAACGAGAAAACATCGGCACATGTCTTATGTTGCACTCCAATGGCGGAGTCGAAGCAAGTTTTTTCTGCTCGTTTTCGGGCAAGTGTGTTCCAATGGCAGTGTGAGGGCGGGAGTCAAGTAGAATTCTGGTTTGAGCTAGTTGGTACTGGTTCATAACTGAGGATACTTTTCGCGCAAATCAAACGTGGACAAATAAAAGAACAGGACGGGCGCCGACGTTGCAGGGTTTTTATGAGCCGTCTGCACAAGTCTGCGCCCATGTGCGCCATCTATAATGTGGTTTTCTATCCCGCTGTTTTTTTTTTCTGTAATAAATTCAGTTTCAGGTCAGCGCTCGTGATGTCTCCTCTTTTTCGTCTGTCCCTGTTTTTCGGCGCTGCGAAGTTATTCCTTCATATTATACAAACTCGTCCAAGCTTCCGTACTCCGACTCATAAAAAAAGTCACAGTTTCACTGCTAAGGGTGAAGCAATGAATGCGATAGCAACAAATCGTAATGTTATACGAAGTGAGGATGGCAGCTAACTCTTCTGAATCCGGTCCCAAGCAACTCTGCAAAACGCTGGTTTAAGAGAATACGGCCGCTGCAGGCAGTCTTCACTCATTTTTTTTGTGTTGAGAGCGCAGCACGTAGAAGGGTATACCGGAGATAGGGAGATAACGAGCGCGCCAGCGACGACCGCGCTCGTAAAAACAAATGTCGCTCGAGGGAGCTTCGTTTGATCGCTTCAGCCGCGTTCGTCGCTCCCACTCGCGCGCTGTTACCAGCGGATAGAACCTACGATGCGCTGGGAGTTCTTATCAATTTGGTCTTTATACGCGACTGACGGTGACGTCAACGGCGACGGCGACGGCAACGGCAAAAACCCGTCGAGGCTGTCCATATAATTGCTATCGCAATAAAAAAGCGCGCCATATACGGCAGGCCGAAGACGCCGCCAGGCTCACGGCATCGCGGCCGACGTCTAGGTTAAGTCTCCCCCTCCTCTCAAAGGGGGAGGAGGATTTTTGCTAATTAAATGAAGTTGGTTCATACTCTCGCGCAAGCTCTTCGCAACGTTCACGCAGCCGTTGAAGGACGTCGAGTACGTACAGTTCAATGAATTATGAAGCTATATGTCGCATTGGGTACGTGATATCACAAATGGGCACGGTTTAGGTTAAAACGCTTGCGCCGCGTTCAATGCTTTATTATCTGATGCAATTTTTCTTGGCCTTGTCCTGTTTCAATGGACATAAGAAAACGTAAATCACAAATGAGCTCGGCGCTGTTGCAGAGGTTACCAGTCAAGGCATAAAAAGGAGCGGAAGATCGCGCGGTGGCTCCATTGACACTGTCCGCCATCCCAACATGCACTTCTGGTAATGATGTGTTCACTGCAAGATAGTGATGTTTGTCGTGGCACATAGCTGTGCTGATGTGTATGTACCCCTGGTTACTGAAATGTTATAAGGGTTTTATTGCGATAGCAATTATATGGACACTCTTGGCTGATTTTTGCCGTCGCCACCGTCGCCGTCAGACGCCAGCGCGTGGCAGGAGACGCAGAGGGGTCATTCCAAGTGCCGCAGTTTAAAAGGAATATGAAACAGCATCGGCTTCTGCGTTGTGGGATTGTGGTCACTTGTAGCGCGTTGCTCAAATACAAAGCCGTAACAGCTATGACAGTTGTTAGTTCACGCATGTCCTGTGTGTACCTATGCGTTCTTTTCGAGCGTCCTCCTTTGTGCTGCAGCGGCGCGCTGCAAGTATCGAGTTGCTTGTCGTTCTTCGTGTGACATTCTAATTTCTTGCTATCGCAATCATTGCTTCGCCCTAGTGGCGAAACGGTGACCTTTTCTTGTTTTACAGCGAAAGCTGTATATGGCTAGGAGAAACGAAAAACCGCTCGGCATTTGTGTCGCGAGTGGTCTCCATTGGCTGTTCTATCAGTTACGTCGTTCTGAGCGTCGTACCCAAGCTCGCGCTCCGTTGGCGCGCGAGCTTGGGTACGACGCTTGCAGGGTCCAACGCTTGCAGCAACGGCGCGCCGAAAGCGGCGTTGGGGGGCAGAACAGCGTCTACGTGATGATTGCGGGAGCGCGTTCGCCGGGGCGAACGCCGGCTTTGGGTGAGAGTTTCTCCAGCGGCAATTTGGCTTCGGCTGCGACGTCTGTGACCGCCTGTGGTTCGACCACAACCTGGCAACGATAATTGTGGAAGGCTTCAGTGCAGCGTCGGGTTGAACCCACTGCTAAACACCGGGGCCGCACATTTCAGCTTCGCTGGTTAACCATTTGTACGGAGTGCTTGGGCGGTGATTTTTGTGCATAGTGTAAATGAACTTTTAGGGGCGAAGCTCCTTATGCCGTGGGTCGTGCGTCCCTTGTTTGTAGTACGTAGTAGCCACCTGCGTGATGACGATGATGCTGCCATCACGGCACACCACATGGAATGTGGTGTGCCGTGATGACGATGCCGATCGCGATGCCATACAACACATGACATCGCGATATGGTCTCACATGCACATAGTTTGACCACATGCAACCAACCACCATCACGTCTTTGCCGTGGGTCGTGCGTCCCTTGTAGTTTGTAGTACGTAGTAGCCACCTGCGTAACCAGCAGTATCTCCCTGTGTGATGACGATGACGCTGCCGTCACGGCACACCACAGTGTACCCACTATGCGTCATAACGATGACGCTGATGACGATGACGATCGCGATGCCATACAACACATGGCATCGCGATATGGTCTCACATGCATATCGTTTGACCACATGCAACCAACCACCATGGAATGTACCCACTATGCGTCGTAACGATGACGCTGATGGCGATGACGATCGCGATGCCATACAACACATGGCATCGCGATATGGTCTCACATGCATATCGTTTGACCACATGCAACCAACCACCGTCACGTCTTTGATGATGTACCTCCGGAGCTTCGCCCACTCATCATCATTCACTCCGCGGATACGCTGTGATTTTTTTAGATGCGAAGCATCTTATGCTCGGGGCTATGTCCGTCCCGCGTCCCCCCGTCCCGCGTCCCGCGTCCGGCCACTTTCATGAAGTAGGGAAGCACCCATTATGCGAACCAGAACACTGTAGGCCGTCAACCCTGTCACAGTCATCAGAGTCATGGCCGAGAGCACAGAGAGGCTGCTTAGCAATAGCTAGGCAGGTGGTGTCTGTCGCCCAGGTTGACCCCATTCCTTGAGTCATGGCCGAGAGCACAGAGAGGCTGCTTAGGAATGGCTAAGCAGGTGGTGTCTGTGGCCCAGGTTGACCCCATTCCTTAATATTGCTTGCATGTGTTTGGAGGTGGCTTAGTCCGTCCCTCCTTCCCGCGTGCCACACCACCACAGCGCATGCGCGTCCCCTCCACATCTCTCTCCTGCGCTCACCCCCCTTTCTCTCCTCTAGGAATCCTCTACTCTACGGAGCGGCCCCCCACACCCCCCACAGCGCATTCGCGTCCCCTCCCCCTATGCTCTCGTGCGCTCACCCCCTTCATCTACTCTAGGAATCATCTACTCTACGGAGCGGCGCCCGCGTCCCACATCCCCACAGCGCATGCGCGTCCTCTCCCCCCTCTCTCCTCTAGGAATCATCTACTCTACGGAGCGGCGCCCGCGTCCCACATCCCCACAGCGCATGCACGTCCCCTGCCCCTCTCTCTCCTCTCCTACGGTCCCCCCCCCCGTCCCTTCCTCTAGGAATCCTCTACGGAGCGGCGCGCACGACAGGTGGTGTGACAGCTGCATACTCCGCTGGGGGGCGCCACGGTAGGTCCGCGGTATGAAAATGACGGAGCGCGCGCGCCTCATTCTCTCTCCTGTGCAGCGCCGCGATGAGCGCCCGGACCACTGCCGTGAAATGAGAGCGGCGACGTTCCTCCCGCTCAAGCTAATTATCTCCCCCGCTGCTTCGCATCCACACATGGTTCCCTTTAGTGGGAGATGGGGAATTTTTTTGTTGTATAGACGCTGTGCATATGATGGCTCTCAGTGGCGTAGCCAGGGGGTTGGCACACCGGGCACGTGCCCCCCCCCCCCCCCCCCGAAAAAAATTTCTGGCTACGCCCCTATGGCCCTTATTACAACGAATCAGATGCTATGTGCTTGTCAAGCTCTTTAGACAACTCTGCTTTTCAGTTGTACATTTACACACTAGCTATTAGGATGGGGGGAACGGAAACAAAGCCAACATAGAAAAACTGGCAGTGTTACAACGTCGAGCTGTTCGCATGCTCAACATTTCAAATGAATACATAGGGTCCTCTAAATTAATGATGCGCTAGAATATCTTTAATATCAGAAACTCTTACAAAGGAAAGATCTGCATTCGGCTGTTTAAAGAAGTCTAGCAACTTTGAGACATTTTCAAACCGGTAGCTTAGTCGAGAGACAGGACACGGTTCACGCTGCACATCAGTTGTAATGAAAAAACCGAGGACAAATTATGGTATGCAAAACATCGAGTATGACTCTATGTGCTTATGCAATATGTATCCTACCGTTGTTGAAGTAGCCAGATATTTCAAAACAGTTCACGAATTCCAAATATTATTAATGAGCATGTTTCTGGCTTTGGATTCGGATGTGTTGTAAAATGTTGACGTAAGTGTGACTACAGTTATGATAAGGATGTTTGGTGACTGCACTGAAAGGTTACTAAGTGTTAGTGTTACTAAGTGTCACTAGTTACTTCATCAACGATTGCGATATTATGTTCCTGCTGCCCTTGTGATTACGCTCTTACTGGGATTACGTCATTACTTTGATTATGCTTGGGCAGTAATTTTAAGGCGAAAGCCTTTAATGTCTCATGCTCACGTCCGTCCGGTGTCCGTCCGTCCGTCCGGTGTCCGTCCGTCCGTCCGGATGTCCGTCCGTCCGTCTGTCCGTCTGTCCGTCCGTCCGTCCGTCCGTCCGTCCGTCCGTCCGTCCGTCCGTCCGTCCGTATGTCCGTCTGTCCGTCCGTCCGGATGTCCGTCCGTCCGTCCGGATGTACGTCTGTCCGTCCGTCTGTCCGTCCGGATGTCCGTCCGGATGTCCGTCCGTCCGTCCGTCCGTCCGGATGTCCGTCTGTCCGTCCGTCCGTCCGGATGTCCGCCCGTCCGTCCGTCCATCCGGATGTCCGTCCGTCCGGATGTCCGTCTGTCCGTCCGGATGTCCGTCCGTTCGTCCGGATGTCCGTCTGTCCGTCCGGATGTCCGTCTGTCCGTCCGTCCGGATGTCAGTCTGTCCGTCTGTCCGTCCGGATGTCCGTCCGTCCGTCCGTCCATCCGGATGTCCGTCCGTCCGGATGTCTGTCCGTTCGTCCGTTCATCCGGATGTCCGTCTGTCCGTCCGTCCGTCCGGATGTCCGTCCGTCCGTCCGGTGTCCGTCCGTCCGGATGTCCGTCTGTCCGTCCGTCGGTCTTTCCGTCCGTCTTTCTGTCAGTGGAATGGCCACACGCTTTCGCCGGAACACACTTTGGAATGTACAAAGTGTCCTTCAATTTTTATTACTGATTATATATTACTGATATATTACTGATATATTAGTGATTATATATTACTGTAATATTGATTATGTTCAACATTGATTTGTAGCTTTCAAATCCGTTGCTTCTGCAGCCCCAGCGAGGTAAGGCCTTAGTCAGGAGGTTTAAGTCCTTTTGTCTTATCTGGTGGGCTGTATACGTGTTATGTGTTACAACTGTATGCGTTATAGCTGTATATGTGTTATGTGTATGGCTGTATATATGTTATGTGTATAGCTGTATATGTGTTATGTGTATAGCTGTATATGTGTTATGCCCAAATAAGGTGTATATATATATATCTATAAATAAGGGGGAAAATATTCGCTACAAAAGGCTTCGAAAATTTCGCGTTCTCTCTGAGTACCAAACTTGCGGAGCACACGTGTTTGATTAAGACAGGCCTTGTATGCTGGCTTGCGCGAGCAATGGCGTATGGGTTATGCTAAATGACTTGCGTCTGATGTTGACATCACATTCCTGCTTTGCTCAATAGCAAGTTATCAATGAGATATCGCCCGGACTGGCCAATGTAGGATTTCCAACATGCGAGTGCAATGCAGTACACGGCACCAACCTCAAATTCTACGAGGGGTTCTTTTGTGCTTTACAATGCAGGCAGGCCTCTTGGACGTGTTGAAAGGGCGGCACTTTTTGCCCCAGCTTTTCCAGAGCTGAAAACAACGACCCGTACCCCACGTATCTATCGCCGACTTTCTTTAGTCGGTGTGAAGCTTGATGCCAGTAGGCTACTTCCACAGGTCGCTTTGGCGAGCACGAATTTGCTCCAGCATCTTCGGATCCGAGCTGGACATAGATTCCTGCCTCCCTTCTCTGTTCGATTGTGTCCTGTTAGCGTACTATACTGGAGTCCACTCTAGGAATTCATTTTACATCTTTGGCGGCCGGTGGCGTAGGGGAGGGGACGGTTTCGTGTACACATTCTGTATGTTTATACATACGCTCACACAATCACACACATGAACATACATCAATGAAGTGGGACCTCTACTCCCCCCCCCCCAATCCGGTAAAAATTGCTGACTACGCCCCTGCTGGCGGCGGCAACGATTAAACTCTGCACGCAGTGTAATACGGCGATGACTTCTCAGATTCCACGTTCCGTTTTGTCATACTATAGGAAGTTCCGTGTTTCATCCCCATGTTGAGTGGTTGTCACTCAAGTAGCCCGTATGCAAGCCATTCTAAGTATTCTCGTTGCCGTAAACTTCATCCTGATCATCGTTGGAGCTTTTGTCATGACCATTAACTCAATTACACCTTGCGGTACGTCATTCACGAATACACGTGTTTCAGAGTCGCATGTATAGCTTTTGCCTGCATGAAATCTACACCCTCACTGATGTCTTTGCTAAAGGAGGAAAAATCGAGTGGTTATGAATCTCTTGCGGGAAACATAGCTCACAGTATCAAAGTCGTGATTCGGTACAGTGCTCCGCAGCTTCTCAAGGAGTTACTAACCATTCCTTCCTCCATGCTTGGAAGAAAATAGGGGTGACCCTCACGTCGCCTCATATTATTGGAACGAGGCGTGCGTCCGTGTGGCGACGACACTTCATCGAGCGATAGGTCAGTGACGTCATAGGCGTGCGCACGAGGGGGGGCAGAGGGGGCGCCACCCCCCTAGTCACCTAAGAAGGGGAGGGGCGCGAAGTCGGCCCCATACATTGACTTAATAGGGAGGGGGGGCGCTGCGACGAACCTTCGCCCCCCCCCCCCCCCCCTGTGGGGAACCCTACGCACGCCTATGAGTGACGTTGCCCTCCAACCGACGAGCACGATTATACGGTCCTGTAGATTTTGTTGTCCGCCACGGTGGATCAGTGGCTAAGGTGCTCGGCTGCTGACCCGAAGGTCGCGGGTTCGATCCCGGGCGCGGCGGTCGCATTTCGGTGGAGGCGAAATGGTGGAGGCCCGTGTACTGTGCGATGTCAGTGCACATTAAAGAACACCAGATGGTCAAAATTTCCGGAGCCCTCCACTACGGCGTCTCTCATAATCATATCGTGGTTTTGGGACGTAAAACCCCAGATATTATTATTATTATTAGATTTTGTTCTACGTCTGACCGTGAGTGCGCTTCCGAGAAGCGAGGGAGACGAACGGTGCGTGAGGAGTCGCCGTTGACTCTCCTTGATCTTGCGGCACTTAAGGTGTGCTATACGCGGCCGGTCATTCAAGCCAGTTGCCACTTAACTGTTTTATCTCTCACTGAGAAGAGCACACAGCGTGTACACTGCGGGAACCTGGAGTGGGCCTTCGACAATTTCGCGGTGGTCCAAATGTGGAGCAGTCGACCGCTGACCCTGGTACTTGTGCCTTGAATGGCCTGCAAAAAAATAAAGTACGAGACTCAGTGACAAAGAAATCCAGCAGACACAAGAGGTTCAGTCATGGCTCACCTGGCTGAAGGGTCTCTCGTATACTAGTCCCTTCAGCCTTCCTGCCTACAGAATAGGTAACACAGATACAAACAAGCAGCATCAGGTCAGCCACAGCTGACATAACTTAGACGCCCGGACGAATTTCTCTCGAGCGACCCAAAGCCGGAGCAATTGTTTGTACTATGCCTTATGTGACCATACGCGGGGTCGGACGTCTATATTCCGATACAGGGGTGTAGCCAGAAATTCTTTTCGGGGGGGGGGGGGGGATTCAACCATACTTTATGTATGTTCGTGCGTGCGTTTGTATGTGTGCGTGTATATGCAAGAAAACCTGAAAATTTTCGGGAGGGGGGGTTCGAACCCCCCCCCCCCCCCCCCAAAAAAAAAAAAAAAAAAAAAAAAAAAAAAAAAAAAAAAAAAAGGTTACGCCACTGGTCTGATACGTACGACTAAAGAAGTACGGATTCTCCATCCTAAATTGACCCCATCGAAGTGCACCTCCATGGAAGAGTATGAAGGGGACGGAACGCAGCTCCGCTTACCTACCACCCTTCAGGCTTTTAGCACTTCAGTCGACGTGCCTGCCCCCGTCAAGCACACGGGCTTGATTTACGCAGTCATGGATCCGCCTCGCAAGCTTGCTCATCGGTGCAGTGTGCGTCGGGCTCTCGCTATCCGATCAACGCCACGATTCACGCGTCTTGAGGCTGTAGCTGCACTTCTGAAGACACAATCGCATTGCCAGAATTTACGCGCTCATCCGTGACCGTTCGCAGACACTTTTTGCTCAACTTAAGCAAGCGGCATATCTATGCCAGCTTCTCCCTGACTGTTTTGCATAACATCGATTACCACGGTGCGTGTGATCTACCGGGATTTTTTTTTACACGCTTATGTAGTATTCCTTTTTTTTTATTTATATATGAAATATATGGGAAGGTAGGCTACGTAAGAGCCGGCTATCCCAACATCGTGGTAGTAATATATAAGATACGTACAAAGATAAGAAAATAAAAACAATAAAAGAAAAATAATCCGAAGCACTATGCACATATATACAATATAGGGCGTATAACGCATGGCAGTCTATGGGGATTGTCCAGTTCATACAGTATGTTAACGTCGCGGATACAGTCCGTACAGATAACTTCATGCACTTAACTAAGAGTTTTGCACTTATGCACTATGATTATGCACTTGCATTTTGACTATGATATGCTACAGACAGTTCACTGAATTTCCTAAGGGATGCTTTCGAAATAATAAACAAAAAAAGTTTATTGAAAGGAAAACACGAGAGAATTATTATTATTATTATTATTATTATTATTATTATTATTATTATTATTATTATTATTATTATTGTTATTATTATTATTATTATTATTATTATTATTATTATTATTATTATTATTATTATTATTATTATTATTATTATTATTCTTTTATTTTTATATCGATTTGACATGCAAAAGTACACAAAGAGGCAAAGAGGAAAAAGGGTAGGTAGTAAGGCGACAGCAAATGGAATTGGCCCTAGAGTGGCAAACAAAACTTCTTGCTGTTAAAAAAAAAAGAAAAGAAAAGAGAGAGAGAGATAAAATGAGCTGTATCATCGGCGTATGCCGTCGAATCTTCCATGCTCGCGGAATATTTGGCCCCAAGTACGGGTCGTTTCCGATCATCTCCTCGAAGAAAATTTCCCCATTACTCGCTTACATGTTCGCGCCATGCAAGCTCTCGCGGGGCCCGATAAACACCTGAGATCATTGTTGGTCGTTTCGCCGCCTTGTTTGCCCGCCTACTTGTCCTCGATGTGTTTGCCATGTTCTTTATTTTTCGAGTGGTGCCGTCCAAAGGGTCGGTCGCGCATGCTTATATCTTCGCTATCGCCTTCCGGATTTCCGCCGGCGTGCTCCATATATCGCGGCTACTTTTAGGAAAGACACAAATGACGCAACGAAAAAAAAAAGGGGGGGGGGGGTTGCGGAGGGGTGCGTGGAGACGAATTTCGAAATCGTAGACTCAGATAGCGAAGTGCGTAGTCCGAGATTCTGCTCGAGCTCTAATGTCGTTCCTTAACGAGAAACCGAATAATCTGACACTCCGGTTTTGTACGTAGCAGGCAAGGATACGAATGACGGACAACAAGTCTAGCCTTCACACAGCGCGTGTACACGAGTGACGAACACACGTGTAATCCCCAGGGCCGACCGGCATTGGCGTAGGGAGGAGAAGGGGCAAGCAGTCCACCGCGGTGGAGCATCGGCTGCTGAAGGTCGCGGGTTCGATCCCGGCCGCGGCGGTCACATTTCGATGGAGGCTGCAGTGGCGTAGCCAGGGGTGGCACACCGGGCACGTGCCCCCCCCCCCCCCCCCGAAATTTTTTTTCGCCATTGCATACAGAGCGAAAAATGACCATTTTAATGAGGTGCCCTCCCCGAAATCATATGCCTACCGGTTAAATTAAACAGGCACACGTTCGCTTCTGGCCAGATGCTCGGCAGAATAAAGCTTGGGAAGACACCCACTCCTGTGGCAATCTGGCCCTGCGGAACCGCCTGGACTAAAAATGTTACTTCTTTGTATGTGCGTGCGTGCGTGCGTGTGTGTGTGTGTGTGTGTGTGTGTGTGTGTGTGTGTGTGTGTGTGTTGCGTGTGTGTGTGCGTGTGTGTGTGCGTGTGTGTGTGTGCGTGTGTGTGTGTGTGCGTGCGTGCGTGCGTGTGTGTGTGTGTGTGTGTGTGTGTGCGTGCGTGCGTGCGTGCGTGCGTGCGTGCGTGACAAACACTCGCGTTTTTAGATTTAGGCGAACGTTATAGAACCCCACGCGGTCAAGATTAATCCGGAGTCGCAAACTACCGCGTGCCTCATAATCACATCGGGATTTCGGCGCGAGAAACACCGGAGTTTAATTTTAACCACGCGATTCGATCTAAAGATGTCTCTCGTACGTACTCCTTTGCTCTAAACTCCGAGTCGCGAGCCTAAAAAGCTGTTTTCCATCTTCCGCACCGCCGAGGGTGCTCGGTCTCTTGTCAGTTCCAACGCTCCGATTCACTCTGTTGCTAAAGTGTCCCCGCTCTTTGGAGTTCCCGAAACCACCGGCGAATGCCACTTATGTCGCGCAGTCATTCCTCATGCGCGCGTTATCTGCCCAGTCGGGGCCAACGTTGGCCGGGGCGGCGGGGTTTCGGCGAACTGCTGACTTATATATACGAATACAGAATACCAGGCGCTCGCTACGTGCGCTGGCGGCCAGCGCGCAGTCACGACAAGCCTTGCGGTTATAACTCGCGCGAGAGAGTTGGGGGGTGTTGCTGTCCGTTGGGAAAGACAACCCCCCCTCCCCCCTCCCCACCGTCCTCGATGCCTCGTCTCTCGAGCTTCCTACTTAGCCCCTCTTCAGGGCATGTATCGCGACCGATGCGCACGCTGAAATGACGGCATCGCCAGATATGAATACGCAGGAATCGTATAGTCCTCTTCTTTTTCTTTCTTTTTGTGCGCCCCGGCAGCGGCGGCGGCATTTGGACGGGGCAACTTTCGCTGTCTGTCTGGCTCGTGAACGGAGAGAATGGCTTCGAACGGCGGCCAGACACGAGGCGCTTTTCTTGGGAGCCAACCCCCCCTTTTAAAATGGGCCGTGTGTCATCTTGCGAAAGTACGACGGGCCTCAAGACGCAGCGTCGCACGTTCACACCCTCTTGACACAGTCGCTTGTTCGGGAATGCACGAAGGTGAAGACTGCGAGCGGACCCGTCTGACGTCCCGAACAATGCGAACGTCTGTGGCTACTGACCAAGATGAGAAATTATGGCCTTACCGGAAGGAGGAAGAAAAAAATAAAATGGGATAGACAACTCGTGTACTTGGTTGAGATTGAATGGATACAATATTACGCATAAAAGTGGCGAAACGGGTGAGATTGAATTTACCCATAGTAACAGCGTGCAAGAAAACGAAAAGGCAAAGAAGTGTACGGGACAGCCGTTGTCCCTTACATATTTGCCTTTCTCGTTCGCGTTTTCTCGTGCGCTGCTACAATAGAAGCTAATATGCTGTTGTTATAGAAACTGATAGTCGACAGTAGCCAATATTAGCCATCATTTAGCCCTCTTACTAGTCGCCACTTGCCAAACGACAGCGAACATGATATTGTAGCCCTTGAAAGCCGATACAATACAGGGTGTTTCAGGAAATGTGTCCGAAAATCGTCAAAAATAACGAAAACGGAATATTTGCTCGCTGTCTTCATAATTTTTCTGTAGCAGTAGACATCTTAATATGGCTAGATGCATCAATTACGGCAGCAATTAAATGAATTAAGCTAATTAGCCAGTTTTAGTACTGTGTACGTAGCGTCCGTAGCTGCGTTGCGTACGTAAGAACACTGCGTTTCGCATAGAGCGCATGCGCACTAGTTCTCCTCATGCGCACTATACGAAACGCAGCCTTCTTACGTACGCAACGCCGTTATGGAGGCTACGTACGTAGTACTAAAACAAGCCATTAACTTTTTCAATTTGTATAGAAGGGCGGTCGAGACAAATGGTAGAATAGGAGCCCTTTCTGCGAAGGACCCAATGCCGCTTTAAGATTTCCAAAAAGCGGCCACTGGTAATTTCAGCAGTCTGATAAAATCTGACCCAATTTCGCCGGTCGAAACCGAAACGCGGAATAGCGCGACCCACCTTTCTCACGGTGCCACGGCGCATGCGCGCTTCCCCTAGCGGGAAAGTCTCCAAACGCTGTGGTAGGGTGTCCGCACGCCTTTCGATCTCGGAGGCTTTTTTTCCTGGCTAGCCCGGTTGTCTCGGACCACCCCGTAAAGCCCATCCCCCCCTTTCCCCTACCAAAACGGGAGATGGGAGATGGCAGCACAGTAAATCGAAATAGGGCGGACTACCCAGACCAGTAGCCAGCGGGAGGGCCCTAGCCCGGATGGAGGTGGGTGTTTTACCTTGAAAAAAATAATGAAAATGTCGTTTTCAAGGTTTTCAACAGGTGCCCCCCCCCCCCCCCCCCCGAAAAAAATTTCTGGCTACGGGATGAGCGCCCAGGTGAGCGAGCGTCGCTATATCAACCATGGCCTCCGAGATTCAGACGGCACGCCGCCGGCTAATCTCGGAGGCCATGCATCAACCATCGGCCGACTTCGCTTCGTGTGTGTGGGTGTGTGCTTGGGATTATGGCACGTATGGCGCACGTACGTTAGCGAATGCAGAGGAAGTCACGCCACTGCAATCGTTGTCGGGAACAGTAACGCCATCGTAGTCGTCCCGGTAGTTCCAGCCGCCGCTAATTAAAAAAGTTAATTACCCTAATTCATTTAATTGCTGTAGTAATCGACATCTCTAGTCATCTCAAGATGTCTGCCACAACAGAAGAAAGTAAGTGTGAAGACAGCCAGCAAATTTTCCATTTTCCTTACTTTGAGAATTTTTTGGCGTATTTCTTGAAGCACCCGGTATAGCCGATTATATTGGCGGTCTCTAATGTCTTGATTTGTGCCAGTTGCGGAAAGCAATCGCAGCGCCACGCAAACATGCCCATAGCATAGCAAAGAAAAAAAAAAGAAAGGAAAACTTCGGTTTGTATTTGTATGCTGGCATCGAACGATAAACAAGAAAAGACATTGGGACAAATTTTCCTGAGGGGACGTACGTACTACAGCTGTCGTGGTGTGCGAAGCATTTGATGAAATGAGGCAGAAACAGAGCGTAGTACACAAGTATTTTATAGCTCTTTTCGAGTAGGCAACGGGTGCAGGCGATAACCTACATTACCCATTGCTAAATTTATGCGAGTAGATGCGGTAGAGGCTTCACTTGGCAGTCTTCAAACTGAAGCTTTACATTGGGATGCACAGTCCAGGACATATGTCGGCGAAATCACTAATGAGTCGACTCACTCAGACTCAGATTGACTCAGATTGAGCTGTTAGTCTGAGTCTGAGTGAGTCCGGGTGAGTAATATTTTGGTGAGTTTGAGTCCGAGTGAGTTCGGTTGAAGAAAATATTCGTGATTGTGAGTCCGAGTGAGTCCGGCTCAGGAAAATTTTGGTGATTCTGAGTCCGAGTTTGTCCGAAGTGCAAGATATGTTTCTTGAGTGAGTCTGAGTGAGTTCTACATTTTTTGCCGACCTATGGTCCTATCTACTCATCTTCAGCATTAGTATCAGCCTTACCTGGATTCACGTTTGTACCTACGCCTGCTCACACGTATTGCAAAGCAGTATCGTTCACACGTATTGCAAAGCAGTATCGTTCATACACCATTTCAGTATTTATTGGATCAGAGGCGTGAATTACGTAGAAGGGTAGGTGCCTTGACCCCCCCCCCCCCCCCCCCGCTAACTTTGCCGGGGAATTTCTTGATAAATATATCTTTTGTTGTCATCTCTTTCAAGAACAATGTCCTTACTGGTTTGCAACCACTCATAACTCGTATTCGAAGGTAGTATATCAAAAGGCATCAAGAAGAGCAACCGATTTACGTGAGATATTGGCATTAAAGAGCATTGAAACCATGGTCGAAAAAGCTAATTCTAGGCTAACGGTCTCATGAGTCGACTCACTCGGACTCAGTCAGACTCATATGGAGCCTTGAGTCTGAGTTTGAGTGAGTACGGGTGAGTAATACTTTGGTGAGTTTGAGTCCGAGTGAGTCCGGTTGAAGAAAATTTTTGAGAGTGCGAGTCCGAGTGAGTCCGGCTCAGGAGAATTTTGGCGAGTCTGAGTCCGAGTGAGCCCTAAGCGGAAAATGTATTTAATGAGTGAGTCTGAGTGAGCTCCACCGTTTTCGCCGACCTATGGCCCAGGATGACAGGTGTTATGTTACTTGATGAGCATAGGTGAGCACGGGGTTCTTCTTTAAAATGAAACTACAGAGAAAAACGATTTTTCGCGTATTAGTAAATTACAATTGCACAATACCGAGAATACCACTCTTACCGCAAAAAGACGCTTGGTCAGCGAGAAAACGCACGAAAATTAACTTGTAGATGGTGACTCCAATTTGAAATTGCCGCACCAAACGTCGTGGGCGTCGTAGATTTTGAAGGTGTATACTAGGTCATACGTAATTCCTTATCGGTAAAATTAAAATACAGTGTCTTTTGCGCCACTGTGCACATGATACCATACTAGCTACCAGTTTGACCTTTCAGTCTAAAATTTGCTTGTCACCATCTGATTCCTA